>JBBPJU010000085.1:0-44676 GCA_038088875.1 Austroboletus festivus | reverse complement strand
CAATGATAAATTATCTTTTCTATTTCATATTCTTTCTTGCCTTCTATTAACTCCAGTGATAGATGGGAGAGGGAAAGGGGGGTGATATGGATGGGTGGGAGAGGAGAAGGAGGTAATATGGGTGGGTGAAGGAGGGGGAGGGGGTAATGTGGATGGATAGAGAAGGGGAAGGGGATGATGTGGATGGGTAAGAAAGGGGAAGGGGGTAATATAGGTGGATAAATAACTGAGATTAGATGAGGATTACAATTAGTTAATGATTAGAATTAGTTAATTGATCATATATTAAGATTAGTGTTATGGAACAATGAAGATGGCCCCCTATGCCATATCTGGAACCATTGAATCAACCATCTTTTTCCTCTGCCTTCGCTCTAGAAGATGAGGAACTAGAACAGCAGTTCACAGAAGAGTGGAATGGAGACACTGACACTTGGGGAGTGGAAGACTTCCCACAAGAGAACATCCTGCCCTCATGGGAGAACAAGCCCTAGTATGACTGGAACAGGTGGGATCTTAGGGACTTTATGAACAGACAAGGGAACTCTTTCCCATTCTTCTAACTACTAACACTTCCTACCCTGTCTCATAGACTTTCCTGCTCCCTACTTGAGTTGCCACCCCACCTGTCCTACTCCTCACTGCATCCAATGGGGTGAGCATTACCTTCCCTTTTTATCTGCATCTACAATAGAGGGTATGTTTCCTTATATGTATAAAGTTCCATCTATCTATGTTAGAGTTCAGACCTGAACTAACAGGGAGCTCTCACATACTGCCTTTTTTCTTATTCTTCAAGGCAGTGTGTGCAGCCTTATTTCCAATTCTCAATATGGACACTTCACTTTCTTTATTGAACCTTATCCCTTTTGGATGGGGCAGTATTTCCCCAATGAATGGGGATTCCCTGATTGGGAAATATCTTCCCATTCCTTACCATTTATATATATAAGTGCCCATATATAGTAGAATTATCCCCAGTTAGAATCTACACATTCTTACATGGAACTAGCTATACCTTGCAAGGGTGGACAGTTTACCCTTGCTCAAGAGAGTCCTAGTGCAACAGGTTCTAGCCCTGCACCTCATCCTTTCCACCAAATTCTTCAATGCATAACAAGCCATTCTTTCTATCTATATCCAGTATGGACCAAGGTTGTCAACAGAAGATATAATCATCACCAGACAGCTAAACCTCCATGTCTTGCATTTCATATCAATCAGTTAATGATTAGGATTAGGTGAGGATTAGAATTGCACAGATCAGGGGTTTGCTATACATAGGTATGGAAAGGTGGACCTGTAATAGACCTCTGCCCTTATGGTGGCAAGCCCACCACAATGATGATAATAATGATGACACTGCCCCTTATCCACTGCCATTCTGTTATGACAATGACAACAATGCTGTTTCATCACCACCCATCTACTCTTGTTATAATAATGATGATGACACAGTGGTGAGCCCACCACCACCACAACATGACCATCCCTCTTATCACCACTACCACCACCACTGTTACAGAATGATGGAGATAACCTCCTACTCCATATTCAGAAGCTCTGGACCAACCATCTTTTTCTTCAGTCTTCAGAACTGGGAACATGGAGGTCAAACCTTGCTTTGGTGAAGAGTGGAATGGGGATGCCAACACATGGGGAGAGGAGGACTTCCCATAGGAGAATATACCACCAACATGGAAGAATGAGCTCTGATATGATTGAGACCAAAGGGAACTCATGGACTTCATGGATAGGTGAGGATTGTTATGCTGAACAAGTATGATATCTAATCTGATCCTTTATCACAGTGTGCACTTAGTAGTAGCATAAAGACTAATAGAAATCCAATGGATAAGATTGCTGCAGTGACTCTTTTACACTGAGAATACTAAACACCACACTTGTGATTGTATAGATCTAGCTGGGGTTACAGGTACAAATGGCTATCATATTTATAGGTAATCCCATGGGCATGAGATTGCTACCTCACTGGGCATTCTGGATAAGAAAAAAGGAGGCACTGCTAGATCAAGATCCAAGAATGCAGCACCTTTCTTGAGGCAAAGATAAGAGGTAGTCCAAAGATCTGGTAAATGAAAAGGGGCTGGTGATGCCCAGCATAATGGAAAGGGAGAATGGAAGATAACAAACATGAGGCCTCCATCAGGAGAGCTAAAGTATTGGTACATTAAAGGTGAAGTCATTGATGGAAGATCTGAAAGAGATCAACAACCTAAATGGTCTCCAATACTGAGGTAGAAAATAGAACTCAGCTTTTAGGTGTCTAAAGAAAGGAATAAGGGGTCTGTCGGTCAACTTTCCACCCACTACTCCATCCACTCATTGGCTTGAGGCCAAGCTGGTTTCTCCTCCAGTGGTGGATCTAGTTCATCAATGTTATATCCATTCCCCATCCATAGCCAACAAGTTATGCAAAAACAGTCCTTCCAGTAACCAAGACAATCTTTGTCAGAGATCATAATAAGGATACTCCTTTTCATTCTTCTAATTGCCCATTCCTTTCTTTTACTATTCTTTATCATAGCCTCTAGATCCTCTTTAGTGGATGCCCCATCCAACCTTCTCCTCACAGCATACACCTGGGGTGAGCCTTATATCCTCTTTCACTCACATCTACAATACAGGTTTAGTACTTCCTTTTACAAATAACCTTTCATATACCTATATTAAGGTTCAGACCCAAACTAACAGGGAGCCTTCATGCACAGCCCCTTTCCTTTTCCTTTAAGGCTATGTGTGCAGTTTTATTTCCAATTTCCTTTATAGATGCTCTTCCATTCCCTATCTACTTTGAGATAGGAAGTGTTCCTCAAAGAGATTGGGTCTCTCTCAGAGTGGCAGCAGTATTGTGCCCTTGGGGGAGAGTCTCTAATGGGAATACTTTCCCATCTCCTACCAGTTATGTATATAAGTGCCCATGTACAATAGAGTTATCCCCTGTTAGAATCTACACATTCTTATATGGAACTAGCTATACCTTGAAATGGTGGATGGTTTACTGTTTTTCAAGAGATTTTGAACATGACAGGTTCTAGTCCTGCACCTCCTTCTATCCACTGAATTCATCAATGCTCACCAGGAAATCCTTTCCATTTGCATCCAGTACAGACTGCACTTCAAGAAAGCAGATAAGATCATTGTTACGATTCATTCCTGAGGCATAGCTGAGTAGTATCTAGACTACTCTTTTTCCTTGATGCCTTTTACCTTGACTTACTTGTACCTTTTCCTTGATGAGTCCACTTACATTCTATGCAGATATGCTCCATTTCTCTGACTCATCTAATCCTTGATATTTCTGCTTATCTGATTCCTCTTTGTCACAGACAATCCCTTTGATCCGATTACTCAGTGTATATTTGTCATGGATGAGTCATTTCTTATCTCTTATCTTGGTTCAACCCTTGACCCTTCTGACTCATCCATTCCATTATTATCTTGGCTTATCTGTTCTTCCTGCTTATCAGTGACTCAGCCTTTGATCTCAGATCACCTTCCATTCTTCAGGCTGAGTCAGCACTTCTTTGATGTTCTGACATCTTCTTGGACATTCTGATGACTCATCATCCTGACTCATCATCAGTACCCTTTGCCCTATTCCCTTTCTTGTACTACACAGCCGCTCCCCCTGATCACTACATATAGCGGCTCCCCTTGTACAGTAGATCCCCATCTTAGACCTCCCTTGATTACTTCCTATTCCCCTGCATAATCCTCTATCGCCTCTTCCTATGATCCTTCCTGTATCCTCTACCTCTATGAATCTACCATCTGCTTTGTATCCTCATTGTCCACCTATCTCAGATGTCCAACTGTCGCTTCTATAAGGACCCTCGACTCTTCAACAGTCTTCCCTGATCCTCATCTTGTTGAAGTCTCCTTTACCTGGATCATTGGTGATGTTCCTCTGTCGCATCCCTACTCGTCACATCACCAATCTCTCTGTCCACTGATGACTCTTTCACACCCCGATCTCCCTTGTCATCTAGTTGGCCTCCCGCCAGTACTCTGGTAGTACCCTGACTCCCTCTGTTCCATGGTAATATCTATCGCCCCTCCTTTTGATCCTCTGGTGATGTCCTTGTTACCACTGATCCATTACTGTCTTCTTCCTATATCCATACCTAGAACTTACCTCTGCCCTCTCCCTGTCTCCGTCACTTTAGTTCTCTGTATAGGGATATAAGGGCTACGCTTGGACCTACCTGGTACAAGCGTAACATCAATTTCCTAGTGCTGGTGGAAGTATTATACAGACCAAGTTGGGAATATCAATATTATTGCAGAAAAGAAGTGTAGAATGAGCACCAGCAGCTAAACCCTGGAACCAGGTGCTGTCATACCAATTGTGAGGCAATCCAGGGATTGCAGCTGATTGTAAATATTTCCTTCCTGCCTCCCAGTAATGCTGCAGGGAAGAATTTCCAATATGTTCAGATAATATCTCTGTTCAGACAGCAGGTGTGACACAATCTACAGGTATAGATCTAAGACACAATGATCCCTGATGTTCAGCTGTCACTCAACAGTAGACAGGAGACTGATAGAAGTCTGGGATGGTTAGGGGAAGTCTTTAGACTGTGGCCCTCACTTAGGGATGGCAGTTTGAACCAAATACCACATAGATTAAACGTAGATCTAGTTAGGGAATTTACTATACATGGCAGTTGTATTTATAGGGGATAGGAGAAACAGCCATGATCATAATAGGCAGTCATGGATAGTGGGGGGACTGTCCATAGGGCAAAGGGTAACTACAAATAAGCATGAGTGAAGGGGTTTGATGATCACATCAGTGTAAGGATGTGATCGAAAAGAAAAGCTGTCTGTGTTACGCTTGAACTGGGTAGGTTCAAGTGTAGCCCTTAGGGTCAAGGATTCGGTATGGAGTATCGTCTAGTAGATACTTGGAGAGTTTAAGATAAGAAGCATCCACTTAGAGTAGGATGAAGACTATGGTCAGGGAGACTGAGCAGAAGAGTATACTCAGGAGTCTGACAGGGGACAAGCACAAGAGATGTGATTGTAAGGGAGAACTAGACTAAGGTATATGGCAGCAGAGAGACAGACTTTATATAGTGAAGGGGAATGAGAGGCAGTGTGGGAATACTGCCTTGAATGGAAATGAGGCTGTCTGTAGATGAGTTATATAGAATGTGATGGAATGTCAAAGAATAGTTGATGAGTCAGAAGAATAAGAAGATGACTTATGACAGTCAACAATTTGAGTAATCGGGCCAATTACTAGATACAAATGAATAAGCATGAATAAGAAGGTATGACTCAGCCTGAAGACAAATTGGACTTATCCCAAATGGGATTATCTAAGAGAAAGCGAAAGGCTAAAGTCGGTATAATGGTTATGCATAAGAAGAGAAAGAAATCATAACATTACCCCCTTTGTATACTCAAAGCTACTGCAAGAGACATCAGGTGAGCCGGCGCACAGCAGCCAGTTTAGTCTCAGCCTAAATGTCACAAACATCTTCTGACATGTTAGATTCAGCAATGGGATCATACATGTCGATAAGGAACCCTTCTGACTAAGGGCTTGGAGAACGAGGATGAGGTGGAGATCTCCTGGGATGGCCACGTCCCATACTTCGGCAAGGGAATGGGATTCCAGGTGGGGGTGGAACAGGTAATGCGAAACGGGTAGTAGCATGATGAGATGTGAAGGACATAGATGAGGAAGAGGATGATTGAGAGGAGGTATGACAATAGAGTGGACAAGAATGTTGGGTATGACCAGGTTGCCATTTAAGGCAGTGGGCGCATTGGTGGAAGATACAGTCTACCCTGACATGACCTAAATGATGGCAAGAAAAACAGGCTTCATGGTAATGGAGGTGGCAAGGTGATAGGGGAAGAGTGTTGTCACCACCAGACCACCAGGCTTCCACACAATTTAGAAAGGCTTGTTCTTCCAGAGTAAGGGGTGATGATGAGGCCGAGGGAGTGGTAGCGGCGAGGTAAGTCACATGTTGTTCACCTTTTTCCCTGGCAACTTCTTCGATTTGTTCCAGTAGGTGAGTCATGTCTAGCTGATGCATAGCATCTTCAATAAAGTGCTGAATATCCATTCCTATCTGTTGTAGCTTAGAGGTGAAAAGTCCCATGTGAGCATTGGAAGTCATGACGCGACTCATCGTTTCAAGTGTTCCACATCCCAAGTGGGCCATGAATAAATTATGGAGTGCTGAATGGGGATGAAGGATGTCATTGATGGCAAGGGTATGTCCAGGGTGGTGAAGGATCTCAATATAAACTCGTTCTCTGTGAGTGGTGTCGAGGAGGGTTTCAGTCATAGGATCTGCATGCATAGGGGGGTAAGGCATGCCAGGAGGAGTCATAGTAGTGACAGGGATGTCAGCAGTGATAGCAGTGATGGCATCAAGGGTGACAAGAGGGGTAACTGGACAGGTAGGGGTTGAAGCTGGAGTGTCAATGAAAGAGGAAATGGAGGTGATGGAAGACATTTTGCAAGCAAAGAAATTCTAAAAGGTGGTAGCGTCAATGGAGGTAGAAGCTAAGGAGACGAAAGAGAAGGATGATGGTTTTTATATTCTTTTAAGGCAGACTTTGCATTTTTCATATCCTGTTCTGGGATCTATGAGTCTTCTTTGGTGGAGTATTCCTTCCATCGGATCAAATAGAAGCAGTTTGACGGAGTTCCACAATGACATATTATCTTCTTGATTTCATATTCTTCTTCCCCTTCTATTAACTCTGGAGGTGGTCTAGGGAAGTTCTTTCCATAGATGTCATTCTTATGATAAGGGGTGAGAAAAGAGGCGTGGAAGATGGGGTGAATCTTCCAGGTACTGAGGAGTCATAAGCGATAAGAGATAGAAGATAACACCTGAACAATGGTAAAGGGTTCTTCTCTCTTGGGCACAAACTTCAGATTGTCTATATTTCTTTTCAGATTCTGAGCTTCTAACCAGACTTTATCTCCTTTAGTGAATGGCATAAAAGTCTTCTTCGAACATGTGGCCATCAGCTGTCTGGCTAGTTCATGAGCTGCCAGGGCTTCTTCTCAAGCTGCTAGGAGTCTTCTAACTCGTTCTTCTACAGCAGGAACTTTGCTGTTCAGCAGCACAGTTGGAAGAGCTAGAGGTTCATAACCCATCATTAAGTAGAATGGGGATTTTCCTGTAACTGAATGAGGGCAATGGTTGTGAGTAAATTTGGTGGTGGAAATGTGATCTATCCAGTCAGATGAATGATTACCACAAACAATATGCAGATAGGTTTCAATTTCTTGATTAACTCTCTCAGTCTCTCAGTCTGTCTGGGGATGGTAAGCAGTTGACAGGGCGAGGTCATATCTCAACAGTTTTCCTAGTTCCTTGGCAAAGGAAGATGCAAATTGTGGACCTCTGTCTGAGATGATCTTGTCGTATAAACCAAATTGTTTGTAGACTTTGTGGAAGAAAAGGGTGGCTATCCCTTCTGCAGTGACTGTTTTCTTCATTGGGCAGAGAATTACCCCCTTTGTAAGCCCATGATTGACCATGACCAAAAGGGAATCAAAACCTGAAGAAAGGGGAAGGTCAGTGATAAGGTCACATGAGACCTGTTGGAAAGGGCAAGTGCATGAGGATTTAATAGGGGAGAGAGGCGGGGTAGAAGGATGAGTATTAGATTTATTGGCTTGACATGTGGCACAACCAGCAACATATTGGCGGACAAAGGAAGCAAGGCCTGGCCACCAAAAGTTGGCAGATACAAGTTGATGAGTTTTAAGAAAGCCAGGGTGTCCAGCAGAGGGATGATCATGACAGTGCGAGACTATGTCATGGTGGAGGGAGGGAGGAATATAGATGCAGTTACGATAGGTGAGGACATTATCTTCATATTTCCAGTCGGTGAGGTGAGCACGGAGAGTAGAGGGAGTGTTAGAGAGATTTGAGATGGTACGTTGAACCAGAGGGTTGGACGAAGAGAGAGTAGTGATGCTTGTTTGTAGAGCTGTGTCAACAAGGTTGACGAAGAGGGAGGGAGGAAGAAGGGTGACAGAGGAATTATCCAAAGAATCGTCTGGACAGCGGTCAGGGTGACGGGATAGTGCATCAGGGCCAGAAAGAAGAGAGCCGGGGATATGGATCATCTTGAGATCATAATCGGCGAGGTTGAGGAGCCAACGTGCTTGTTGGCAATTAAGGTTCTGGGGTTGTTTAAAATACAGAAGGTTTTTGTGATCAGTGAAAACTTGAATGGGGAAAGGAGAACCAAGTAAATAGTGTCACCATGCTTTGAGGGCACGGATAACTGCAAGGAGTTCTCGATCATAAATATCATAGTTGTGTTCAGTGGGGGAGAAGGTTTGTGAAAGGTAGGAACACGGGTGCCAGTCACCATTCAAGTCAGTCTGGAGGAGAATACCTCCAGTGGCATATTTGGAGGCATCTGTGGTGATGGCGAAAGGGGTAGAGGGGTTTGGGAATTGTAAGATGGGTTGAGATAGGAAAAGTTCTTTGAGGTTTGTAAATGCATCATTGCATGCAGAGGACCAATCCCACTGGTGATCCTTTTTGGTAAGATCAAGGAGGGGTCACGCTATATCCGAATAGTGGGGAATAAACCATCTGTAGAAGTTCACAAAACCTAAGAAGGAGCAGATGTCTTTGACTTTGACTGGTGTGGGCCAAGATGCGATACCGTCGAGCTTAATGGGGTCCATTGCAAGAGATCCAGGCTTGACAATCATTCCTAGATAGTCGACTTCCGAGACATTAAAGAGACATTTCTGTAACTGTAGGTGGAGGTTTAGTTCTTTCATTCGCTGGAGGACTTGGCATGTTATTTCATCATGGTCTTGTTGATTGCACAAGAAGATGAGAATGTCGTCCATATAGATAACAATCTTCCCTGTGGCAATTAGATCTCTGAACTCTTTATTCATGAATTTCTGGAAGGTGGCAGGAGCGTTTTTTGGACCGAAAGGCATTATGACTGGCTCGAATAATCCCCTGTGGGTAATGAAGGCTGCCTTCCATTGATGTCCTTCCTTAATATGAATATTATTGTACCCCCAACAGACATCAAATTTGGTGAAGATTTTGGTGTCTTTCAATTTATCTAATAGGTCAGAGATCAAGGGAAGTGGGTAAGCATCTCAGATGGTGTGATCATTGAGATATCTGTAATCTTATATGGATCATAACTTTCCATCTTTCTTTTTGACAAAGAAAAATGGAGCAGCTTGTGGAGAGGAGGATGGACAGATTTTCCCAGATTTTAAATATTTGTCTAGAAACTCGTCTTGAGCCTTACACTCTTCAATGGTGAGAGGATATAATTTTCTGATTTTTGGGACGAAATCTTCTGTGAGGTTGATCTCGTGGTCGCAATCTTGACTGGGAGGGAAAGGGGTATCTTCATCAGCAAAAATATCCTTATAGGCAGAATAGGCTTCCGGTAAGACTACTTCTTTCTTTTTATTGTTGATGGCTAGTTGAGTAGAAGTAGTCAACACTGCACAGGTTAAGAAGGGATTGGGGATAAAGCATCGGTTGGCTAAGATGGTCCTAGACAAGGATCGGAGTGGTCTTAAATGTGACATATCCCTGCTTAAGGCGATTTGTGCACATAGGACATCATCTTCGGTACGATCCAAATAGGCAAAGAGGTGTTCATCAGCTAAGGCATCCACAGAAACTTGTCTTGGGGATGGTTCCTGATGTCTTCATTTATCATAAAGTCCCTCCTTCTCCTGCTTTGTTTGTTTGTGAAGGGCTACAAATTTGGCAGATTGGTCAGTTTTGTGGTCTATTTGAAGTGTCCTTTTCTTCCAATCAATCGTAGGGTTAGTTTCTTTTAGCCATGGGAGTCCAAGTATAGCATTTTCTTTTCCACAGTTCATAATGTGGAAAGCAGTCTGTTGGAGGAATCCATTGACATTGACGAATAGGGTAGTGGTGAATTTGATGGATCCTCCTTTGTTTAAAGAAGCATCGGCATTTCATATGGCGATGGGAGAGGATAGTCGTTGTTAGGGAAGATGGTGTTTCTGCATGAAATCCCAGTCTATGCAGGAGATCTGGGCACCAGAGTCTACTAGAGTGGAGGTGGTGATGACTTTGACCATGTCTGATGCAAGGAGGAGTTGGATGGGGATTCTCATGGCTTTAATACTAGTACATGGTTGAGATAAAGGAGGTACATGCATTGCCTTCATCCTCCCATCTAAAAATCCATTGCCACTTTTCCTACGACCTGTTCTTCTATCTCTTCTACTCCAGATTCGATGATTTTGATGTCTTTGAGTGGTACTGTGGGTGGTTTCCTTTCAAACTTAACCTTGCAGTCCTTTGTCATGTGGCCTTTTTGACAACATTTAAAGCATTGTCCTTCCTTCCTACACTTCTCTCGTTCTTCATCAGTCAATTTCTTTGGCAAGGCAATGATATCGATGTCTATGGTGTTGGGGTCTCTGGTGGTTCGAGGGGTGAAGGTTGGGGTGAAGGTAGTGTTACCTTTCTTGTGTCTGGAGGCGATTTCAAGAGCTCTTTCTTTAACAGTGGCAAAGTGAGCAGCTTTGGTGTACCAGCTGGTGATGGTAGTTGGTACAGTCTCCATGGTATGAACACATCTCATCAGGGAAACAGGAATTCCTGAAGCAAAGTAGTTGATCAGGACGTTGTCATTGCTTACTCCAGCAATGGCGACTTTATTCTTGAAATTAGTGATGTAATCCTGAAGAATTGGATTATATCCACCAGAGCAATTTTCATAGATCCTAGTTTTGGCTAGCCAAGCTAGTGCTTCTCCTTTCGCGTCCTTGTTATTGAAGGTGTCTTTAAAGGCAGTTTCAAAGTCTGTCCAGAAACTCAAGGAGAAGTTCCCTCCTGTGAGTTTCATTTCTCTGAAAGTAGATGCCCAAGTTAGGGTGGTCTTCTTTTTCATATAGGATAAAGCATAGGCGATTTTCTTCATGTCAGTATTGTATAGGTCAACATTGACTGCCAGGTAAAGTTGAACCATCCTAAGCCAGGGAAGTGCCTCAGAAGGGGTACTGTTGAAGTCATCGGGAGTTCCAAGATGGAGTTCAGTGGGTTTTTGGGAGGACATGGTGTTTGGTGAAGAAGGGATAGGGCATACTAAAGGCAGGAAGAAGACTCGACCTGTTTGTGGTTGAGGAGTTGGACTAGGAGGAGTGGGGGCTCTGGGGATTACAAGGGTAGATGATAGCTGTCTGGCAAGATCAGGGAGATCAGTTGGCTCATTGTCGATAGGAACGTCTGGGTCAGAAGGCTCCCCTTCAGAAGATTCAGAGGGTTCTGAGGTTTCAGATTCAGGTTCTTCTGGGTCTTGGTGTAGATGCCAGCTGAGGTGTCTGGGGAGTGAAATGGTGGGCAATCTAGAGCAAAGCTAGTCACACAATAAGAGAGTCTAGTTCTTTTGTTACGCTTGAACCGGGTAGATCCAAGTGTAGCCCTTAGAGTCAAGGGTTTGGTACGGAGTATCATCTAGTAGATACTCGGAGAGTTTAAGATAAGAAGTGTCCACTCAGAGTAGGATGAAGACTATGATCAGGGAGACTGAGCAGAAGAGTATACTCAGGAGTCTGACAGGGGACAAGCACAAGAGATGTGATTGTAAGGGAGAACTAGACTAAGGTATATGGCAGCAGAGAGACAGACTTTATATAGTGAAGGGGAATGAGAGGCAGTGTGGGAATACTGCCTTGAATGGAAATGAGGCTGTCCATAGATAAGTTATATAGAATGTGATGGAATGTCAAAGAATAGTCGATGAGTCAGAAGAATAAGAAGATGACTCATGACAGTCAACAATTTGAGTAATCAGGCTGATTACTAGATACAAATGAATAAGCATGAATAAGAAGGTATGACTCAGCCTGAAGACGAATTGGACTTATCCCAAATGGGATTATCTAAGAGAAAGCAAAAGGCTAAAGTCAGTACAATGGTTATGCATAAGAAGAGAAAGAAATCATAACAGTCTGAAGATAAGAAAAGATAAGGTTTGTACAATTTAATATAGGGCATGGATGTGTCACATCCATGTGGGATCCATGGGCCACTCAGGCATGGGTGTGGTCTCCTCTAGGTGAAGTGGTGGTGCTTGAATGTTCCACCAACCTGGAATGAAGTCTCTAAGGGGTTCCTCTTCCCAGGTGGCTCCTTCAGGTTCCCCTCCCCAGAACTGATGTTGTCCCTCCTGATTCCCTCTGTAGGCAGCAGTAGTGATGTTGGTGTTTAGCCATGGTCTATTCCCTTTGTAAGGAAAAGGGGTTGCTCTTCTTGGATAGTCCACATGGTGCATGATATTACCCCATTGATAAGGTCAATGGACCTCATCAATCTCATTCCAATCCATCATCCAACTAGTTAGATCTACCCTCTGTGTGACTGGGGCAGAGATGTTGGGGGTGTCCTGGGGTGTCCTCTCCACAGTAGGGGTAGGTGTAGTAGAGGCAGGATGATCAGAGATAGTGGAGACTTCCACATTGATAGCATTGATAAGTTCTTGTTGGTGAGGTTAGGGTGATATTTCATTAGGTGGAGATTTGAGTGGAGAGAGGTTGCTTAGGTCACTAAGGGTTTCTGGGTATGGAGTGGGGGGACAGAGTGGTTGGGGGAATAAGTTGTCAGGGCAGTGCTTCATCAACTTCCCCTTCAGATCTTTCTGGAGTTTCAGGGACCTTAACTTCTGTAAGAGGTTGGGTGATACAAATTGGAATGGGCCAGAAGATTCTCTTGTTCCTCGCTATCTCCTGATTCTCCAGTAAGCTGTCTAATTGCCTCAGTCTCAAATGGGAAACTGCTGCCATTAAGAAAGGTGAACTGTCTAGCAAGTTCAAGGTTGATAAATCCTTGCTGTCCCATAGTTCTGGGAAGTTGAAGGTAGATGGTATAAAGCTTTCCAAAGAAGGTGGAGGCAGGGAGTCTCTTGATAAAGTATCCCAGTCCATAGAAGTGGAGTGCATCAAGGGTCTGGCCACCTGCCATGTGGAGATTTTCTGTGATCACCTCAGTAATGTTTGCCATTCTGTTCTTTTCAATGAGGAGTCTTGTGGAGACATAGCTGTGGTAGGTGTTGATGAGGAGGACAATGGAAGACAATTTTCATAGCTCGAGATTGGCTTCTAGTAGGGCTAGTCCTTGGGGATCATCTAGAATAGTTGTGTAGGCAATCCTTCTATAGGACAGTGGGAGGATCTGGAGATTGAATATATCCTTGATTAGGGTGAGGATAAGGGACATGAATAGCAAAGAAAATGGCAGTGTGAGAGGTGAGATTGATATCATCTGCATAAAGATCGAATCCGATTTGGATAACAAAATGTAGGATAATTAAAATGGGAAGAGGGGGTCACCCATATGGTAGAAGAAAGGGGAGGGAGTGGTTGATGATAAGGAATGGAATAATGAGCTAGTAATGATAGGGGCAGTTACTGTTGGTGTAGTAACAACTGTGGGTTTCAATATGTTCTTGAGTATAGTGTTTTCTTCTTTTTGATTTAAATACTGAGATGTGGATGAATTGGCAGGTGTAACAGGTGGGTTTATCTTGCTTGAGGGAGAATTTGTAGAAATCACAATAGACAGTGGGCTGTTTTGTCATTCTAGCTTGTATCTCTTTTTATATTCCTTGAGGATTTCATCAGCATGGATGAAGTTGTTTTCTGGTTCCCAAGTGTTTTCTGTTACAATTTCTTTCTTTTTTTACACATAACTCTTGTACCAACTCTAGCCTTTCATTTTCTCTTGAATAATCCTATAAGAATAAGTCCAATTTGCCTTTAGGCTGAGTTATATCCTTTATTCATGCTTATTCATTCATACCTAGTAATCGGCCTGATTACTCAGCTGCTACTTGTCATCATGAGTCATCTTATCTTCTGACTTATCAATTGTTCTTTGACATTCCATCATATTCTATATAACTCATCTATGGACAGCTTCATTTCCATTCAAGGCAGTATTCCCACACTGCCTTTCATTCCTCTTCACTATAAAAGCATGTCTGTTTGCTGCTGTGTACTTTAGTCTGGTTCTCCCTTACAATCACATCTCCTGTGCTTGTTCCCCTTGTCAGACTCCTGAGTGTTCTCTTCCACTCAGTCTTTCTGACCCTAGTCATCATCCTACTTTGATTGGATGCTTATCTTCTTGATCTCTTTGAGTGTTCACTAGACAACACTCATTATTGGCTGTCAGTTCTTGCAACTAAGGGCTACACTTGGACCTACCTGGTTCAAGCATAACAAAAGAACTAGACTCTCAAATTGCAACTAGCATTACTCTAGGTTGCCCACCATTTCATCCCACAGACATCTCAGTTGGTGCCTCCACCAAGATCCTGAACCCAAAACCACTGAACCCTCTGAATCCTCAGAAGAAGGATCTTCAGATCCAGATGTCCCCATTTACAACAAACCAGCAGATCTCCCTGATCTTGCCAGACAACTATCATTGACCCTTATCATCCCCAGAGTCCCTGTATCTCCTGATATGGAACGTGAGACATGGAAATTTCTCATTATGACATTGTTAAACATTCCTAGCCTAGTCCCAGTGGAGGAGGCTATATAGAAT
This sequence comes from Austroboletus festivus, assembly GCA_038088875.1. NCBI lineage: Eukaryota > Fungi > Basidiomycota > Agaricomycetes > Boletales > Boletaceae > Austroboletus > Austroboletus festivus. The sequence continues at coordinate 30,082 of JBBPJU010000085.1, read as the reverse complement.
ATGCTCAGCTGAGCCACATAGATGAATGTGAGGATGAGATGTTGATAGTTGAGCCCAATCCGGACTTGAACTCTCTCAAGGAAAGGTAAACCATCCACCTTTCCAAGGTATGCTGTTATCCACATAGATTCACATAGAATTTAGCTAAGGACTAACTATAGTACATGGGCACTTATATACTAAATGGGGAATAGATGAGAAGTAATTCCCATCTACGGTATTGGAAATACTAGTACCCCAAAGAATGGGCACAGAGATAGCGTCCCCAAGGAATACATATAAGGCAGCATGCACAGCATTGAATATGAAATAGAAAGGCTGCACATGAGAATTTTCTCATGATTATGAGAGAGTTCACATGTAGGTAATTTATACTGGTAAGGATAAATGTTCATTCTAAGAATAGAGAGATCCCATCAGGGTAAAAGAGGGTCAAAGCAACAACAGGCAGATGCAGTGTGGAGAAGGTAAGGTGTTGTGCTTATGAATACAGTCTAGTGGGAATCTCTCCTAGAATGGGGTGTTATCGTTCATGGGATTGGTCCAGTTGTACCAATCCTGTTGCAGTTCATCCCTCCTGGAGGGTCCACTACTAGTTGGCGAAGTGGCTCCCCACTCATCGGGGTCAGCAGTCTAATTGGGAATGTAGTCCTCCTCCCTCCTGTATCTGTACACATCTCCTTGCAACAGCGACTCTTGAGAAAAACCTGGGAGGTCCCACAATGGGTCATTCATCTCCCTCATCCAGGACAGGTGAGGCCTGTCCAACTCATTGGGGAATGGTGTAGGTGGCCATCTCCATCATTCTGTAACATTACCCTCCTCCTCTGGGTACAAAGGATGGTTTCCACCATCCACTATCATCTCCAAAGCCTGCATGTATTCTGGAAAGGCAGGGGTCATCCCTTGGTATTGGTTCCAGTCATTGCTTGTCCACGTCCTCAGTGGTGAGGGATGGGAAAGTCGAGGGGGAGTGTCCAGGACAGTGAAAATGGCAGCCTCTACAGATGTAGAAGATGCAATCCCAGTAGTCCAAGTGATCACCTCCACAATCAGGGCAGGTGTTGGGGAGGTCACCCTCAAAGGTTGGGCATCAGAATGGAGAGTGACTGGGGGCATGGCGGGAACAGCAGGGACAGATGGTGAGAGGACAGTACCATTGTGAAGAGTGGTGGGTGTGACATGCATCACAGAAGTAGAGGGGGAGGGAGTTGTTCTCCAGGAGATTGGTGGAGAGGGGGTGGAGGCCACGAATGAGAGGTGGTGGGGATGAGAGTTGGTCAAGTTGACCAAGTTGAGGTGGAGTAGTTGTGGTCAGGACAGTTGGGATGGGTGGGTTGGTTGCATGAAAAAGCAGGATGGGAGGTTTCTCCATGAGGGCGGTGGACAACGGGGAGTCAGGAGGTTGGTTGGGATCAAGAGACCCTCCATCCAGGCCTGGGCTTGGTCCTTGTGGTTGGTAGAAAATGTCCTCCACCACAGGAGTTGGGAGGCGGCCGATTGTAGATCCTGTGGTCCTTTGTACCAATCCCCGGTTTTGGACCATGCACCTTCTGATGTTTGGGGAGAGGGCAGCGATAATGTCCACAAGGATGGAGTTGACAGGGACAAGAGGGAGTCTACCCATGATCTCTCCGAAGCCTGACTCATGGAGTATGTGGATGAGCTGTACTCTGAGGTAGACAAACCTGGTAGATAGAAGGGGAGATTGGGTGGTGGAGAAGGGGCCAACCATCTTGCAGGAGGAAGTGTTTTGAATGGTGGCATAGGTGTTGTAGACCAAGATAATGGATCTAGCTTGGGCGACGACAGGTTCTCATTGGTACTTGTAGAGCCATGCTGTGACATATGAGGAGTGGAGAAGGGAATGGTAGAGGTATGATCTTTCTAGTCTGAGGATGGTGTCAAGGTTATATCTGTCCCCTACTGTGGCTGTTATTACAGGAATTTAAGGGGAGTTAGGGCGATATGAGAGGTGACCATATAGGGCAATTCTAATAGTGGTAGGGACAGTATTCAATGGTGCAATACCACCAGGTGAGAACAGAATGGGAATAGAGGTGGTGTCTTCGATTTCTGGGTTTAAACTCCGAGTACCAGCAATTTTGTTGTGCAACATAGAAGTGTGTGGGTTGGCTGTCCATCTTCATTATGGGATCCCATAAGCTCTTTTATAGGCTTTCAGGGTCTTGTTGGCATAAGTGAAATTGCTCTCTGGTTCCCAGGTATTTTCCAAATCAGGGTAATTTTTCCATTTGACCAAAAATAGCTGGCTATTTTTGGTTCCTTTGTGTGAGAGAACTGCTTCTATTTCGTACTCAGGGGTATCATCTTCCAGATCCAGTGGGGTTTCGGGGGTAGTCAGTCCATATTCAGGAGTGAAGGAGAAAGAGGTGAGAAGGGAGATGTGAAAGACATTGTGTACTTTCCAGGTCTGTGGTAACTTTAACTCAAAGGCAACATTATTTATAGCCCTTGTGATTCAGAATGGTCCTTCCCTTTTTGGGATTAACTTCCTGAGGTCTCCCTTCACCCATAGGTTCTTTGTTGATAACCATATCCAGTCTCCTGATCTCAGTGGAGAGTAGTTTGACATTTTCCCTTTGATCCTCTTGTTATAGTCTTTCTGGGCAAACATGATTGCTTCCATTGCTTCCCTCTATGCTTCTTGCCATTGGTCGAGTGAAAACTGTACTCGAGGGATGAAAGACTGGGCGATCTCGGAGAATCCTCTGGGTGCAAATCCTGTCATTAGCAGGAATGGAGTGGTGTTGGTAGTAGAGTGGGGTGTGGAGTTGTGTGCAAACTTGGCTATGGGAAGTAGGGATCCCCATGTCTCATGGGCATTGTGGCAGTAAATTCATAGATAGGTTTCAAGCTCTTGGTTTACTTGTTCCATCTCTCTATCAGTCTGTGGGTAATAGGCTGTGGATAATTTAGGGTCATATCCAAGGATTTGTCCTAATTCTCAGGCAAATACGCTGGTGAATTGTGGTTCCCGATCAGATATTACCAAATTGTGCAATCTGAATCTATTAAACACCTGTTCCAAAAATGGGTTGGCAACCCCTTTCACAGTGACCGTTTTTGTTGTTGGGATAAAAATAGCCCCCTTTGAAAGTCTGTGGTCCACCATGACTAAAATAGCATCATGGGGGCCCAAAGGGGAAAGGTCTGTTATAAGGTCCATGAATAAGTGCTGAAAGGGGCGGGTGGCAGTGGTGGGGATCAGAACAATCAGAAGGTTTATGGGGTGTGTGATCACCTTATGTTGTTGGCAAATAGGGCACCTGGCCAGGTATTTGCAAATGAATTGGGCCATGCCCAGCCACCAGAAGTTGGCAGATAGTATATTATAGAGACGGAAGAAATCAGGGTATCTGGTGGTGTTGGTGGTGTGGATAGCATGAACAAGAGCTTGTCGATATTCTTCATCAACATAGAGGCAGCCCTGGAAATATAGGGTCCCATTAACCAGGGTCCAGTTGTCCAGGTTGGTATGGGGAATGCCACCTCCCCATTGTTGAATTTCTTAATGGTGTCGAGGACTGTTGGGTCCATTGGTGGTGCATTTAGATGGTCCCACAGGACAGTGTTGATACTATGGATGAAGATTTTGTCATCAAGTAGTTGTAGGGGTGGTTCTTCTTCATTAGTGAGGTCAGGTCACGATAGCATATTGGCAGGGGCCAGTTGCCCCCCAGGGATGTGTACCAGCCTTAGGTCGTAATCTTGTAGAAATAACTGCCACCAGGTGTGGCATCATGATAGTTTGCAAGGTTCCTTAAAGTATGTGAGGTTCTTGTGGTTTGTCAAGACTATGATGGTGTGGGCTATTCCGGTTAGGTAATGTCTCCAATCCTGGAGAGCAAGAATGATAGCAAGTAATTCTCGATCGTGAATGTTGTAATTTCTCTCCACCGGAGAGAACATGGAAGATCGATATGTGCATGGATGGAGATCTCCATTGCCATCCTTCTGCATTAGAATGCCTCTGGCTGCAGTAAGCGAGGTGTCAGTTATAAGTGTGAATGGTTTGGTCAGGTCTGGGTAGCGGAGCACCAGGGTGGTCAGGAACTGTTTCCATAGTGCCTGGAAGGCATTGTCTTCATCAGGCCCCCAATCCCACCTCTTTTCTTTGGTGGTTAGGGCAGTGAGTGGTTGTGCAGTGCAGGAGAAGTTGGGGATGTAGAAGTTGCAGAAACCTAGGAAGGATCATACCTGCTTCATGGTTGTGGGTGATTGCCATTCCTTGATGGCCTTGAGTTTGATTGGGTTCATCTCGACCCATCCTTTAGTCAATACCATTCCTAGGTATTCAACTTTAGTTGCATTAAACATGCACTTTTCCTTTTTAAGGTAAAGTTTGTGCTCAGCCAATCAGGCTAGCACCTTTTTGGTTCATTCCTTGTGGGTTTCTGGGTCTGCTGAGTGGATTAGCAGGTTGTCCATATAGATGATCAGCCATCCTTCTACCAGGTAGTCAGCGAAGATGTCATCCATCAATGCTTGGAAAGTTGCCAGTGAGTTGCATAATTCAAAGAACATTACTGTGGGCTCAAATAGCCCAAAGGGGGTGATGAAGGCTGCTTTCCAGCGATCTTTGGGGCGGATTCAGACATTGTTTTATCCCCATTGTACATCCATTTTTGTGAATATGAAGGATCTGTGGACCTTATCGATCAGGTTGGTGGTAAGGGGTAAGGGGTAGGTGTTTTGAATGGTCTTTGAATTTACATAGTGGTAATCTTGGCAAGGGTGCAACTTTCCATCCTTCTTCACTACAAAGAAGAATGGGGAAGCCTGGGGGGATTGTGATGTGGTGATTTTCCTGGATGTGAGGTGTTCATCAAGAAACGCTCTACAAGCTTTCTCTTCTTCAGGGTTAAGTGAGTAGTTCTTCACCCTCCTTGATATGAAGTCTTTCTCTAGCTTGATCTTGTGATCGTATGGCTGTGATAGTGGCATTGTTGTGGTTCCTTCTTGGAGAATACCTTGGCATACTCTTGGAACTCCATGGGGAGGGTAATCTCCTTGCCCTCTTCCTGAGTGGCTATCATTGTTGAGATCATTGTCTTGTGGATTTCCTTGTCAAGACTTTCTCTAATGATGATGTCCTCCATTGGATCATCTAGGTCTTCTGTAATGTACTTCATTAAGTACTTCTGAGCTACCATGAGATTAGGGTGTAACTCATTGTCAGCTTCTTTTTCCCAGAGGATCACCTTTTGATTTTCCCAATCAATCTGGGGGTTTTCTTCAGCTAACCAGGCCATTCCAAGGATGATCAGGGTCTTCCTGCTTTTCAAGACCATGAGAGATCTTTTCTTCTTTAGTTCTCCTATCTGTAGCATTACCCTTGTCATGTGGGTGATGCTTCCTCCAGTATTAGTGGAGCTGTCCACATTTAGTGCCTTCTGTTACAATCCTTGATAAGGATTGTCTTGGTCATCGGAAGAACTGCTTCTGCAGTACTTGTTGGTTATGGATGGGGAATGGTTATGACGTTGATGAACTAGATCCAATGTTGAAGGAGGAACCAGCTTGGCCTCAAGCTGATGAGTGGATGTAGAGGTGGGCAGAAAGTTGAATGATGGACCCCTTATTTTTCTCTTGGATATCCAAAAGCTAAGTTCCTAATTCCACCTTAGTATTGGGGACATTTTAGGTTGTTGATCTCTTCAGATCTTCTATCAACGACCTCATCCTTTGATGTACCAATATATCGGCTCTTCTGATGGAAGCCTCATGTTCTTATTTTCCATTTCCCCTATCCAGTATGTTGGGCATCACCAGCCCCTTTTCATTTACCTTATCTCTGGACTACCTTGTTTCTTTGCCTCATGTGAGGTGTAGCATTTGTGGATCTCGATCTGCAGTGCCTCTTCCTTCCCATCTTGGATCTATACCTTAGGGGATCCCTATAAATATAGTAGCAACCTGTACTTGTATTCCCTAGCTAGATCTATGCAATCACAAGTGTGGTGTCTAGTTTCCTCAGTGTGAAAGAGTCACTGTAGTGAACTTCCTAGGATCTCTATTAGTCTTCACACTACTATTGAGTGTGTGCTATGATAAAGGATCAGACTGGGTGTCATGCTTGTCCAGTGTAACACCTTTCTTGGGGTGCACATAGGAGAGAGGAGGAGTTTCCATAGTTTGGCATACTGGGAGTTGATAAAGTTTCCAGTGGTGCTGCTATCAATGAGTGCTTCTGTATTGATGATTCCAAATGGTGTATGAACTTGAACTTTTATTAGTAACAACTTTCTTTCTTTAGATACAAGTACATCTGGTTTCACTAGGGAATTGGACATCAATCACCATTTCCCTAGTAAAAACCCCGTATAGCCTTTATCTTGGCCAGGGTTTTAGTCAATAGCACTGCCACAGTTTCTTTGTCCTCTTCTTCTTCGCTCTCCTCCACGTATTGGTCTTCTTCATACACTTGTTGTAGAACCTTGAGAACTTCCTTGCTCATGCCTTTCTTAGCAGCTAGTACTTTCCTTATGTACTCCGTGGTTTCATCATGAGTGGTCACTTGGACAGGGGGTGGGTCTTCCTCTACCTTCCTCACCTTCTCAGATGGATGGCCCTTGTGGGACTTTTTATGGTTTCGAGTGGAACATTCCTTCTTTCCACAGATGAAACATAGACCGTTCTTGATATAGTGGGCCCGCTTGATCGGGGTCAGCTTGATGGCGTCTATGTCCATGGCATTGGGATCTCTTCCTGACAACTTCCCTCCACCTCCTTGGTGGGTATAGCATCCTCCAGATAACTCTTGTATCCATTCCAGTTGTCAGACCTGTCTGTAGGCTGACTCATACCATTTCTTAATGGTCTCCGGTTCTTTTAGACAGATGATGTCTCTTGCAACATCATGATTTAGGCTGTGCACAAACCACTCACACAGGGCCCCCTTGTCTGTTATTCCTGTTTTTGCAGCCAGAAGTTGAAAATCTTGGATATATTTTTGCATAGTCTTGGACATTGATGGTCCCCTATCCTGTCTGATGTTTCCTATTCTTTTTCTCATGTTTGCATGTTCTTCCGATGACATGAATGAGTTGGTGAACCACTCCCCAAATTTCTCAAACATTCTGTCCTTGTCATCCTTTGTTGGTGCAGCAAGATACTCTCCTTCTGCAAATACTCGTCCCCTCCCTTTCAACAACTTGTTGAGTGTCATTATGATCTTTGATGTGTCTGTGTCATAGATCTTCTTATTCAATTCGAAATAATTTATCATGGCCCATAGCCACCATAAGGCATCCTCGCTATTCCCAGAAAAGTCTCCTGGGAGAGCGGCTTTAATCTCCATAACCTTGTCTGTCATACTGTTATCTTGGTTTTCTTCCTGTGCTTCTTTGGCCAGTCCTAAGTAGGGTTGGATCATGACTAGCTCCTTCTGTCCTTCCCTGATATCCTGGGTTTCCTGGGTTAGTCCTTCTGCTCTTCTTTGCAATGGGGAGATGATGGTCCAGGTTGGTCTTGCAGTGAAGTATGAAGGGAACTGGTAGGAAGGGGTGGGATGGGAAGCTGTGAGTGTAGCTGTCTGGGGAGATGAGCTTCCTTGTGATAGTGTTTGAGTGAATAGGCTAATATCCAATCCTGTAGGAGGGGGTTGGCAGCTCAAGTCCCTAGTTGGGAGGCTAGATAATGCAGATGGGGGTGTTCCTCTAGTAACCTGAGGAAGACTTGAGGAGGGAGCTGGATGAGGGATAGGAGAAGCTCCAGTAGCTGGTCTGCTCCTGGGGATTCAAAGTGCTTCTGGGATAGGGGTCCCTTGAATAGACTAGGAGGTTGGGGATGGAGGCTGGGGTTTGTTGTCCGATCCAGATTAGTGCACAATCTTGGCGGCAAGATCCCTCCTGATGAAACAGGGGGGTGGGAAGAAGAGCTAAATTCTTTTGATACAGAATGTGAGATGTGGAGTCTTCTTGTTACAACATTGTTAAACATTTCTAGCCTAGTCCTGGTGGAGGAGGCTATATAGAATATGCTCAGCTGAGCCACATAGATGAATGTGAGGATGAGATGTTGATAGTTGAGCCCAATCCGGACTTGAACTCTCTCAAGGAAAGGTAAACCATCCACCTTTCCAAGGTATGCTGTTATCCACATAGATTCACATAGAATTTAGCTAAGGACTAACTATAGTACATGGGCGCTTATATACTAAATTGGGAATAGATGGGAAGTAATTCCCATCTACAGTATTGGAAATACTAGTGCCCCAAAGAATGGGCATGGAGGAGATAGCGTCCCCAAGGAATATGTATAAGGCAGCATGTGCAGCATTGAATATGAAATAGAAAGGCTGTGCATGAGATTTCTCTCATGATCATGAGAGAGTTCACACATAGGTAATTTATACTGGTAAGGATAAATGTTCATTCTAAGAATAGAGATTCCATCAGGGTAAAAGGGGGTCAAAGCAACAACAGGCAGATGTGGTGTGGAGAAGGTAAGGTGTTGTGCTTATGAATACAGTCTAGTGGGAATCTCTCCTAGAATGGGGTGTCATCATTCATGGGATTGGTCCAGTCGTACCAATCCTGTTGTAGTTCATCCCTCCTGGGAGGTCCACTACTAGTCAGCAAAGTGGCTCCCCACTCATCAGGATTGGCAGTCCAATTGGGAATGTAGTCCTCCTCCCTCCTGTATCTGTACACATCTTCTTGCAATAGCAACTCTTGAGAAAAACATGGGAGGTCCCACAATGGGTCATTTATCTCCCTCATCCAGGACAGGTGAGGCCTGTCCAACTCATCAGGGAATGGCATAGGCAGCCATCTCCATCATTCTGTAACACCTCCCAGCCCTGCTCCTCAACCTCAAACAGGACGAGTCTTCTTTCCTCCCCTAGTACACCCAATCCTGTCTTTACCAAGTACTATGTCTTCCCAAAAACCCACTGAATTACATCTTGGCACCCCAGAAGACTTTGACGGCACCCAACCAAAGCCCTACCATGGCTAAGGACAGTTCAATTATATTTTGCCATCAATGTTGACCTTTACAACACCGACACCAAGAAAATCACCTATGCATTATCTTATATAAAGAAAGGGACAGCCCTTACATGGGCTTCTACATTCAGGGAAACCAAGTCAATAGGAGGGAACTTCACTCTTGGATCTTGAACAGATTTCAAGACCTCTTTCAAAGATACCTTTGACAATAAGGATGCAAAAGGAGAAGCGCTAGCATGGCTGGCCAAAACTAGGATTTATGAAAATTGCTCTGGAGGATATAACCCTACACTTCAGAACTACATTGCCAACTTTAAAAATAAAGTCACCATCACAGGGGTAAGCAATGATGATGTTTTGATCAATTATTTCATGTTAGGGATTCCTGTCTCTTTGATGAGATGAGTCCATACAATGGAAACTGTACCAACTACTATTGATAGTTGGTATACCAAAACAGCTCACTTCACCATAGTTGAAGAGCTTTAGAAATTGTCTCGTGACATAGGAAAGGTAACACTACCTTCATGCTGACCTTCACCCCTCAAACCACCAAAGACCCCAATGCCATGGACATTGATGTCATTACCATGCTGAAGAAATTGACTGATGAAAAATAAGAGAAATGTAGAAAGGAAGGATGATGCTTCAAGTGTCGCCAGAAAGGACATATGACAAAGGACTGCAGGGTCAAGTTTGAAAGGAAACCATCCACAGTACCACCTAAGGATATCAAAGTTGTCGAATCTGGAGTAGAGGAAGTAGAAGAACAAGTTGTAGAAAAGGTGGTGATGGATTTTTAGACAGAAGGATAAAAGCAACACATGTACCTCCTTCATTTCAACCATGTACAAGTATTAAAGCTATAAGAATCCCTATCCAACTCCTCCTCACTTCAGACATAGTCAAAGTTGTCACCACCTCCACCCTGGTAGACTCTGGTGCTCAGATCTTGTGTATATACTGGGGCTTTGCTAGAAAACATCACCTCCCTCGACACCGACTACCCTTACCCATCACCATATGAAATGCTGATGCCTCTCCAAACAAAGGAGGGTCAATCAACTTCACCACTACTCTCTTCATTAATGTCAATGGACTCCTTCAACAAACAACCTTCCACATCATGAATTGTGGAAAAGAAAACATCATACTTGGACTTCCTTGGTTAACAGAAACCAATCCTATGATCAACTGGCAAGAAAGAACGCTTCAGATAGCCCAAAAAACTGATCAATCGGCCAAATTCATAGCCCTTCATGAACAAATAAAACAAGAAAAAGAAGGACTCTATGCTAAATGAAAATATCAAGAACCACCTCCAAGACAAGTCTCTGTAGATGCCTTGACCAACAAACATCTCTTTGCCTACTTAGATCGAACTGAAGATGACGTTCTATGTGCACAAATCGCTCTAAGCAGAGATATGTCATATCTAAAACCACTTTGATCTCTATCCAGGACTATCCTAGCTAATCGACATTTCATTCCCAACCCCTCTTTAACCTGTGCAGCTCTGACTACCTCCACCCAACTAGCCATCGACAATAAAAAGAAGGAGGTGGTCCTATCAGAAGCTTACTCTGCTTATAAAGATATTTTTGCCAATGAAGACATCCCCCTTCCTCCCAGTTGGGATTATGACCATGAAATCAACCTTGCTGAAGGCTTCATCCCAAAGATTGGGAAACTCTATCCCCTTACTACTGAAAAACAAAAAGCCCAAAATGACTTCTTAGATGAAAATTTAAAATCCAGGAAAATCTGTCCATCCTCTTCCTCACAAGCCACTCCGTTCTTCTTTGTTAAGAAAAAAGATGGGAAACTACATCCTGTCCAAGACTATAGATACCTCAATGATCATACCATCTGAGGTGCTTATCCTCTACCACTGATCTCTGACTTACTCAACAAGCTGAAAGATGCCAAGATCTTTACCAAGTTTAATATCCACTGAGGTTATAATAATATTTGCATCAAAGAAGAACATCAATGGAAAGCTGTCTTTATTACTCATAAAGGTCTTTTTGAACCAGTCATCATGCCCTTTGGACCAAAGAACACCCCTGCCACCTTTCAAAGATTTATGAACAAGGAATTCAGAGATCTCATTGCTGCTGGAAAGATAGTCATCTACATGGATGATATCCTTATTTTCTCACAAAATCAGCAAGACCATGATGAGACTACCCATCAGGTTCTCCAATGAATGAGGGAATTGAACCTCTGTCTACACCTTCAGAAATGTCTCTTCAACATTTCGGAAGTTGACTATCTAGGAATGATTGTTAAGCTGGGTTCTCTCACAATGGACCCCATCAAACTTGATAGAATTGCATCCTGGCCAGTACCAGTCAAAGTCAAAGACATTCACTCCTTTTTAGGTTTTGCAAACTTTTATTGACAATTCATACCCCATTACTCCAATGTAGCCTGACCTCTCCTTGACCTCACAAAAAAGAATCAACAATGGGATTGGTCTCTCACATGTAATAACACATTCTCAAACCTAAAAGAGCTTTTCCTCTCTCAATCTATACTTCAATTTCCCAACTTGTCTGCTTCCTTTGCAATTGCCACAGATGCTTCTAAATATGCCACTGGAGGCATTCTCCTTCAGACTGATTCCAATGGTGACTGGCACCCTTGCTCCTATCTATCCCAAACCTTTTCCCCCACAGAATGTAATTATGATATTTATGACCAACAACTTCTTGCAGTCATCCATGCCCTCAAAGCATGGAGATACTACCTACTTGGTTCCTCATTCCCCATTCAAGTTTTTACTGATCATAAAAATTTATTATATTTTATGTAAACAACCTCACAACCTCAATCGTCACCAAGCTCATTGGCTCCTCAATCTCACAGATTATGACCTCAAAATGATCCATGTTCCTGGATCTCTCCTCTCCAGTCCTGATGCTATATCACAGCATCCAGACCACTATCCAGATGACTCCTTTGACAATTCCTCTGTTACTCTTCTTCCTCCATCCCTTTTCATAAACCTTATCAACATAGCCCTACACACTAGTATTACCTCTTTATCTTCATCCTACCCCTTGGTTCAACAAACCATTTCCAACCTTTCCAATACCCCTTCTGCTCTGCGTACCCACCTGGCTGACTGGAAATATGAGGATGATATCCTTACCTATCACAATCACATCTACATCCCCCCTTCCCTCCATCATGACATAGTTTCACATTGCCATGATCACCCCTCTGTGGGCCACCCTGGATTTCTTAAGACCCGTCAGCTCATCTCTGCTGATTTCTGGTGGCCCAGTTTAGCCTCTTTCATCTGTCAATATGTTGCTGGCTGTGCCATTTGCCAAGCCAACAAATCCAACACACATCCTTCCACCCCACCTCTCTCTCCCATAAGATCATCCTGCACCTATCTCTTCCAACAGATTTCTTGTGACCTTATCACTAATCTCCCCCTCTCCACAGGCTTCGATTCCCTTTTGGTCATGGTTGACCATGGGCTTACAAAGGGGGTAATTCTCTGTCCAACTAAGAAAACTGTCACTGCAGAAGGAATAGCCACTCTCTTCTTCCACAAAGTCTACAAAAGATTCAGATTATACAACAAGGTTATCTCTGATAGAGGACCACAATTTGCATCTTCCTTTGCTAAGAAACTCCTGAAGTATGACCTTGCTCTCTCCACTGCTTACCATCCCCAGACAGATGGAGAAATCAAAAGAGTCAATCAAAAGATAGAGACCTACCTTCATATTGTTTGTGGTAATCATCCATCTAACTGGACAGACCACATCTCCACTGCAGAATTCACTCACAACTGTCATTCCCACTCCATCACAGGAAAATCTCCATTCTACCTAATGATGGACTATGAACCCCTAGCCCTTCCCACCATACTCCCAACTAGTAAAGGCCCCATGGTAGAAGAACAAGTAAAAAGGCTTCTTGCAGCCTAAGAAGCAGCCATTGCAGCTCATGAATTGGCCAGGCAGCTAATGACCACACATTCAAAGAAGTCCTTTATGCCATTTGTCAAAGGAGATAAAGTTTGGTTAGAAGCCTGCAATTTAAAGAGGAACATAGATAACCCAAAGTTTGCACCCAAAAGAGAAGGGCCTTTTACCATCACTCAGGTGCTGTCTTCCATCACTTATTGCTTGTGCCTTCCTAGCACCTGGAAGATTTATCCCATCTTCCATGCTTCTCTTCTCACCCCTTATCATGAAAATGCTATCTATGGAAAGAACTTCACAAGACTGCCCCCAGAGCTAATAGAAGGAGAAGAGGAATATGAAATAGAAAAGATAATACACCACCGTGGAACTTTGTCAAGCCGCTTCTATTTGATCTGATGGAAAGGATACTCCGCCGAAGAAGATTCATGGATCCCAGAGCAGGATATGAAAAATGCAAAGTCCACTTTAAAAGAATATAAAAACTGTCATTCTTCCCTTTCATCTCTTTAGCTTCTACCTCCATTGACACTACTACCCCTCAGAACTTTCTACCTTTCGAATGTCTTCTATTACTTCTGTCTCCTCCTTCATCAACACCCCTGCCTCGACTCCTACCCATCCCATTACTCCACTTGTAACCCTTGAAACTATTGCTGTCATCACAAACACACAGACCACTAGTACGCTTCCTCCAGGCATACCCTATCCCCCTATGCATGCAGATCCCATGACTGACTCCCTCCTTGAAAATGTGCACAGAGTATGAGTCTATATAGAGATTCTTTGTTACCCAGGATACGCCTTAGCCATCAATGACCTTCTCCACCCCCATTCAGCACTCCATAACCTCTTCATGGCCCACCTAGGGTGTGGAATGCTTGAAACAATGAGTAGAACCATGACTTCAAATGCCCATATGGGGCTTTTTACCTCTAAATTGCAACACATCGGAATGGATATCCAGCATCTTATTGAAGATGCTATGCACCAACTGGATATGACCCATATGTTAGAACGAGTTGAAGAAGTCGCTAGGAAAAAAGGTGAATGACATGCAATGTATCTTGCTGCTACTACTCCTTCTGCCTCTTTGTCACCTCTCACCCCTGAAGAACAAGCCTTGGTAGACCATATTGAAGCTTGGTGGTCTGGTGGCGATTCCACTTTACCTTTATCACCATGTCATCCTTGCTACCATGAAGCCTGCTTCTCCTGCCATCGTCTTGGCCATCTTAGAGTGGACTGTATCTTTTATCAATGTAGTCACTGCCTTAAATGGTGGCCAGGTCATACTCAGCACTCCTGTCCTCTTTGTTGTCATACTCCATCCCAGTCATCATCCTTGTTGTCCATATCATCTGCCTCTCATCATGCCACCACTCGTTTTATCCTGCCAGTTCCACCCCCATCAGGTGTTCCCTTCCCTCACTGAAGTATGGGACATGGTCATCCTAGAAGGTCTCCCCCTCGTCCTTGTTCTCCAAGCCCTCAGTCAGAGGGATCTTTTATCGATATGTATGATCCTGTCACTGAATCCAATATGACAGGAGATGTCTGTGACATCTAGGACAAGACTAAACCAGCTGCTGTGCACTGGCTTGCCTAGTGTCTCTCGCAGTAGCTTTGAGTATACAAAGGGGGTAATGTTACAATTTCTTTCTTTTTTTATGCATAACTCTTGTACCAACTCTAGCCTTTCATTTCCCCTTGGATAATTCTATAAGGATAAGTCCAATTTGCCTTCAGGCTGAGTTATATCCTTTATTCATGCTTATTCATTCATACCTAGTAATCGGCCCGATTACTCAGCTGCTACTTGTCATCATGAGTCATCTTCTTATCTTCTGACTTATTGATTATTCTTTGACATTCCATTGTATTCTATATAACTCATCTATGGACAGCTTCATTTCCATTCAAGGCAGTATTCCCACACTGCCTCTCATTCCTCTTCACTATAAAAGCATGTCTGTTCGCTGCTGTGTACTTTAATCTAGTTCTCCCTTACAATCACATCTCCTGTGCTTGTTCCCCTTGTCAGACTCCTGAGTGTTCTCTTCCACTCAGTCTCCCTGACCCTAGTCATCATCCTACTTTGAGTGGATGCTTATCTTCTTAATCTCTTTGAGTGTTCACTAGACAACACTCATCATTGGCCATCAGTCCTTGCAACTAAGGGCTACACTTGGACCTATCCAGTTCAAGTGTAACATTTTCCACCATACTATATCCCTTCCATTTAACCAGATAGGACCTACATCCAGGATGTCCCCTATGGTTTAGAATGGATTCAATTTTGTATTTTTCCTCATCACCTATGATCTCAGGTGGAGGTGGCATTCCAGTGATCCCATGTTTGTTATTTTGAACAAATGGGGAAAGGAGTGATACATTATGGATTTTCCAGGTCAGGGGTAATTCCAATTGGTATGTCACTGGTGAGAGTACTTTCGTAATGGAAAAGGGGCCTTTCCTTTTTGGGCCAAGCTTCCTGGACTGATAGGAGGTTTTAAGGTTCTTGTTGGATAGCCATACTTTGTTACCTTTCTTCCAAGGTTTGAACTTAGGGTAGGTAGTGGAGAATTGTTGGGCATGGGTAATTGCTGCCAATACTTCATTCCTAGCCCTGGTTATTAGGTTCAGGCATCCTTCAATGGCGGGGTTTTGGGTTTTTCTGATTGGTGGATAAGCCCTTGGTTTATATCCCATTATGAGGTCGAACAGAGTCTGTTTGGTTGTGGAGTATACTGAGGAGTTGTGGTTGAATTCTGCCATTGGGAGTAGTTCACTCCATTGGTCTTGTTATCCTTGGCAGAATATCCTTAGATATGTTTCCAATTCCTGATTTACTCATTTGGTTTCTCCATTGGTCTGTGGATGGTATGCTGTTGAGAGTGCTATGTCATAATTCAGGAGTCTGGCTAGTTCTTTGATGAAGGTGGATGTGAACTAGGGGCTCCTATCAGAGATGACCTTGGAGTGTAGTCCGAAATGTAGGAAGACATGTTTAAAAAATAGTGCTGCTACCCCTGCTGCATCAACGGTTTTGGTAGTGGGGATGAAAATTGCCCCCCTACTAAGGCTGTGGTCCACCATGACCAAAATAGAATCCACTTTGCCTGATCAGGGTAGATTGGTGATCATGTCCATGGATATGGTGTGAAACAGGTGTGGGCTAGTGGCCAGAATTGGGATGGGGGATGGGTGGAGTGGATTGTTTATATTTTTGTTGACAGATGGGGCAACCTGCAATATATTTTCTGATGAAGGTAGAGAGTCTGGGCCACCAATAATCTCTAGACAGTAATTGAATGGTATGATATTGCCTGCCATGCCCCCCAGCTGCAGAGGAGTGGATGGAGTGAACAAGGTCTTTTCATGACTTAGGGGGGATATAGAGGCAGTGTTGGAAATAAAGTTGGCCATCATCATATGTCCAGTCTGAGGGGTTGGTTTTGTCAGGGATGTGGCTTGCTTGGTACATGTGGTGGAGTGCATCCAGGACGAGCAGATCTTTTTCAGAGGATGCCCTTATCTTTTCCTTCAAAGCTAGATCTATTTGTTTGATGAATAGTTCCTCCAGTAGAAGCCAGAGTTCCATGTTATCATCAATGAGATTGGGATTAGATAGTCTGGATAGGGAATTGGCTGGTTTCATTTGGGTCCCTGGGAGGTGGTGGAAAATGAAGTCATACTCTTATAGGAAGAGTTGCCATCTGGCATGTTGTCTGGATAATCTCCTTGCCTCCTTAAAGTAGAGGAGATTTTTATGGTCAGTGAGGAGGGTGACTGGGTGGTTGGTCCCAGTGAGGTAGTGTTTCCAATCATCCAGGGCATGGATGACCCCTGGTAGTTCCTTATCATAGATGTCATAGTTCTGTTCTGCTGGGGATAAGGTGCTAGATTGATATGTGCAGGGGTGGAGATCTCTGTTGTCATCTTTTTGCATTAATACTTCTCTGATCCCTACTAGGGAGGCATCAGTCATGACAAAGAAAGGTTTGGACAGATGGGGGATCAAGAGGATGGGCTTCTTGAGAAATTGACTCTGTAGTTCTCGGAAAGTGTTCTCTTGGAGTTTCCCCCAGTGCCATTTAGTTTCCTTCTTTGTGAGTTCTATGAGGGGTTGGGCTTTGGTGGAGAACCCTTCGATGAACTTTCGATAGAAGGTACAGAACCCTAGGAATGATCATACTCCTTTTACCGATGTTGGTGGATTCCACTCTTTAATGGCTCTTAGTTTTACTAGATCCATCTCTGTATGTCCCTTGGAGATTATCATTCCTAGGTATTCCATGGTCTTTGTATTGAAGGAGCATTTTTCCAGTTTGAGGTACAGTTTGTGCTCTATTATCCTTTTCAGGACTTTTCTGGTTCATTCATTGTGAACCTCTTGATTTGGAGAGTGGATGAGGAGATCATCCATGTATATTATCAACCACCCTTCTGCTAGGTAGTTGGCGAAGATATCGTTCATCAGAGCTTGAAAGGTGGCGGAGGAGTTGCAGAGTCCAAAGAACATTACAGTTGGTTTGAAGAGTCCTATTGGTGTGATGAAGGCTGCTTTCCAGCAGTCTTCAGGCACTATTCAGATGTTGTTGTATCTCCATCATACATCCATCTTCATGAAGATTGTTGATCCTTGGAGTTTGTCAATCAGATCTCCAATCAGGGGTAGTGGATAGGCATTCTTGACTGTGTGCTCATTTAGGTATTAATAGTCTTGGCAGGGTTGGAGTTTGCTGTCTTTCTTATTGATGAAGAAGAACAGGGATGCCTGAGGGGATTTGGATGGCTGGATCTTGCCACTCTGGAGGTGTTCATCAATGAACTTTCTGCATGCCTCAGTTTGCTCTGGATTCAAGGGGTAATTCTTCGCCCTTTGGGGAGTAAAGAAGGGGAGGAGGTTGATGTGGTGATTGTAGGTTCTTTTCAGAAGGAGGGTGGTTGTGGCTTCTTCTGAGGACACTTGTTGGAATTTTCGGAATTTAGTGGGGAGGGTTATCTCTTATTTATTCTCCCTTCCAGTGATGTCAGTGGAGATGGTTAGTTTATTGATCTCTTTCCATTCCATACAGCATCAGATGAGAACTTCCTCGTTTGGGTCCTCTGCTAAATTTGTAGTGAGATACTTGATCAAATATCTCTGTTCCTTGGGATCCAGGCTCTTTTTCCCTCCTTTAAGCTCCCATTGTACCCAATCGATTATTGGGTTATGGCTTGTCAGCCAGCTCATCCCAAATATCATGTCCATTTTTTCACATTTGATTACCAGATAGTCCCTGGTTTCTCTCTTTCCTCCTATGGATGTAGTGATGGTGGTTTTGCGGATTATGTCTCCCCCCAGGTTAAAGGTTCCATCGGTGTTTATGGCTATTTGTCATATTTTTAGTCTTGTGAGGGGTAACCTAAATTTTTGGGTGATGGATTCATTAATGAAGCAGTTGGTTGCTCCACTGTTGACTAGGGCTTTGATTTCAGTGGTTCCTGAAAGTATTTGAATGGGGATTGTTATTGACTTTCTTTCTGTAGATTGTACATTCCAGGTCATAGGAGAGGGACACACTGCTTGAGCTCTCCTTATCAAAAACCCTTTGCTCTTTCCACTCGTGCCTGTAATTCCTCTGTGCTTATTTTAGCGACAGTTTCCTCCTCCTCTCCCTGGTAGATCAGGTCTTTATAAACCTCTTTGAGGATTCTTATTATGTCTTCTTCCTTGATGTCCTTGTTTCCAAGAACCTTAATGTAATCAGCGATTGCTGATGATGCAGAGGTGGTATTGGAGATTTCTTTGGTTTGTTCCTTCTTTTGGAACTTATTGGCATGGGAAGTGGTTCCTGGTCATGGATGGTTCTTCATGGAGCACTGTTATGCTGGACAAGCATAACACCTAGTCTGATCCTTTATCACAGTGCACACTTGATAGTAGTGCGAAGACTAGTAGAAATCCTAGATGTGGTTTGCTGCAGTGACTCTTTCACACTAAGGATACTAGACACCACACTTGTGATTGCATAGATCTAGCTGAAGTTACAAGTACAGAGAGCTACCATATTTATAGTGATCCCCTAAGGTATAGATCACATATGGGAAGGAAGAGGCACTGCAGATCGAGATCCACAAATGCTACACCTCACATGAGGCAGAGAAATGAGGTAGTCCAAAGATAAGGTAAATGAAAAGGGGCTGGTAATGCCCAACACATTAGATAAGGGAAATGAAAGGTGAAACATGAGGCCTCCATTAGGAGAGCTGAAGTGATGGTACATCAAATGGTGAGGTCATTGATAGAAGATCTGAAAGAGATCAACGACCTAAAATGTCCCCAATACTAAGGCAGAAATAGAAACTTAGCTTTTGAGTATCAGAAGAGAAAATAAGGGGTCCACCATTTAACTTTCAGCCCACTACTCCATCCACTTATCTGCCTGGGGCCAGGCTGGTTCCTCCTCCAATGGTGGGTCAAGTTTGTCAACATCATAACCATTCCCCATCCACAGCCAATAAGTGGTGCAGAAGTAATCTCTCCAATGGCCAAGGTAGTTCCTGTCCTGGATCGTAACAAGCACCCTACTTTGTGACAAATGAAGCAGCAATTTTCCTTTATGTGTTTAGCATGATTGAATGGGGATAATTTGATGACATCAACATCCATTGCATTCAGATCTTTCACTTCTGCTTTGTACCAATTCCCTTTCAGATCTCAGACTCGTTTGATTTGTCTTATCTATTTATGACTGGCCTCAATCCAGTCTCTGAGGGTTTCTGGCTCCTTGTTTCCTATTACTTTTTCTGCGATCAACAGATTTAGGCCTCTGATAAACCATTCCGTCAGGGCAGCATTGTCTGTCATCTTAGCTTTTCCTGCATATAGCTGGAAGTTCTGCGTATACCCCTGTAGTCCTTTCATAGTGGGGAAGGATTCTTTGTCCTTTTGTTTAAGAGCAGCTAACTTCCTTCAATGGCCCAGGTGGACCTCTTTGGATGAGAATGCTTCAAGGAATTTTTCCTTGAACATTTTCCAACTTTGGATGTCTGGGATGACTCCATCTTCTCACTGATTATAGTATGCTTCTGAGAACATCTTTCCCCTTCCTTTGCTCATCTTATTCAGGGCAGTATTAATTTTGTCCTGATTGTAGGTGTAGATATCATTGTTCATGGAGAAGTAGCTGCTCATGGTCATGATCCACTATGTTGCATCTTCTCCTACTCTGGAGAAATCTGTTGGTAGCCCAGCTCACTTTTCACTCATCTTTGCCCTAGATCTGACCAGTGGATCAATATCTAAAGCAAAGTCTTCTTCTACTGGTTGTGACATAACTATATTAGGTGGGGCAGGAGTTGGATTCCTATTAGCTGTAACAGTTTCTGTGTTAAGAGCCGGAGGTGCAGGTAGGCTCTCAGAAGGGCAGCGATAGGTTCTGGATGTATGGGGTCGGAGGTTGTAATGATGGCTAGGAGTAGTAAAGCTTCCTTCGATTTGAAGTCTTCAAGATGAATTGGGGATGGTGATGTTTTGGTAGGAGTGGTCAACATCTTGGATTTGTTTGTCACCCTCAGAGGAGGGATCAGTGGTGGAGTAAATGGTGGCAGATCTTCCTTAGTGGGGATTTGGGCCCACTAAATTCTTCTTGGTAGAACAAGGAGTGAACAAGGTTTAACTAGATCTTTTGTGACATAATCTATGGGTATAGATCTAAGACATAATGATCCCTGGTGTTCAGCTATCACTTAACAGTAGACAGGAGACTGATAGAAGTCTGGGATGGTTAGGGGAAGTCTTTAGACTGTGGCCCTCACTTAGGGATGGCAGTTTAAATCAAATACCATGTAGATTAAACATAGATCTAGTTAGGGAATTTACTGTATATGGCAGTCATATTTATAGGGGATAGGGGAAACAGCCATGACCATAATAGGCAGTCATGGGTAGTGGGGGGACTATCCATAGGGCAAAGGGTAACTATAGATAAGCATGGGTGAAGGGGTTTGATGATTGCATCAGTATAAGGATGTGATTGAAAAGAAAAGCTGTCCGAAGATAAGAAAAGATAAGGTTCATATGATTTAATATAGGGCATGGATGTATCACATCCATGCGGAATCTGTGGGCCACTCAGGTGTGGGTGTGGTCTCCTCTAGGTGGAGTGGTGGTGCTTGAACGTTCCACCATCCTGGGATGAAGTCTCTGAGGGGTTCCTCTCCCCAGGTGGCTCCTTTAGGTTCCCCTTCCCAGAACTGATGTTGTCCCTCCTGATTCCCTCTGTAGGCAGCAGTAGCAATGTTGGTGTTCAGCCATGGTCTATCCCCTTCATGAGGAAAAGGGGTTGCTCTCCTTGGGTAGTCCATATGGTGCATGACAGCAGGTTCATATGTCTCCAGGGACCTGAATAGAGTGGACATCTGAGGATTGATTCAAGGCATTTTGACACATTGTAGGATCTTGGGCTTTGAGGTATAAGGTCCATCTGTCTCATCGCTGCTCATACCCTCCACACCAAGTTGATTGATTATTTGCTGGATGGCATTCCACTTCTCCAAGTCTTGAAATCAATTTTGTGACAAGATTTTATTGCACCTGGTGAATGTCTTGGAGAACTGTCAGCACAGCACAACTATTGAAGCCTGACATACCCCATGGTGGTGCACAGTCATTCTATTCATCTTCCAATGTCTCTCCAGTCTCCCATCTTCTTTAGCAGCTGGTCTGGCTATCCTTCCATGGGCTTGGTAGATTTGGACTAATTTCTGTTTGCAAATTTTATGAATAGCTTGGAGATGCATAGTGCGCTTGTTGTATTTGATGTCTTGGTATTTACCAGCCTTGAGTCTAGTATGAAAATTGAGGGTTAAGAGAGTAATGGCCTCAGAATTCCACCGAAATGAGGTCAGGGGGTGGGATCTCCAATCGAGAGCAATCCAGTCTACAGAAGGAGGCAATGAGCCATCCCTGTTGAAAGCCTCAACAGCCTCAGGTGAGGCTGACACAGGAAGGGAACTGTCAGACTTCATTGAAATAATATTCTTTTCCTGAAGGTAATCTCGAAAAACCTTCTATATAGTCATGTAAATGAGTGCCTGCCAAATTTTGACATCACACTTACATGCAGATGATTGATCTTTCTCCATGGCCCTGGCTACTTCCAACAGCACAGCACAACAGCATCATCATCTGAACTACAATCCAGACTGTCTGCTTTTGAATCCAGATCATCTGCTTTTGAATCCAGATCGTCTGCTTTTGAATCCAGATCATCTCCAATTTGACTTTCATATTGCAAAGTCTTTAACTGTGATTTGATTAACTCTTTCAGCCTGGGAATGCAGGCATCAAGAATGCCCTGAACTGCAGGTTCTACCAGAGCTGTGGCTATAGCAGTTACCCAGGCAGTTACTTCTTGGTTGATTATTGATCCTACACTCGCTGGTAAATTTACTCTGGTAGGCCTTGCTATGGAACCTTGCATCATGGCTGAATGCATATGGGAGGCACTCCCAGCAGCCAGAGCTCGAACAGGGGCAGGGGACATCACACCTTGCATCACCATTGCACTAGTCCCAGTGTTGCTAGCAGCATGGTGCTTGAATGCTGAAGTCATTAGTAATACAGAGGAGAGTTGCATATGTGCCAACCCTTGGGTAGGTTGAAGGGGTTCTGGACATTGGTCCATGGACATTGAGGCTGTAGATGGATATGGTGGCAGAGGTGGGGGCAGAAGTGAAGGTGATGATATTAAGGTTAGGAATGGATGTTATACTAGTGAGTGCAAAGTTAAAGGTGTTGAGACTGGCAGAGGAGGCAGAGGTGGGAGTATTAGGGCCAGGAATGGATATGAAGGCATGGGTGTTGACACTGGGGGCAGGTGCGGACATGGTTAGTTTTGCCCCAGCAAGTGTTTTGTCCATATTCCTAGATTGTAGATTAGAAGTTACCATGAAATGTATAAAGCTAGACTTGCCTCACAACCATGAAATCCTTTGGACATGTATCCAGTCTAAAGGCACCCCACTCAATGATACATGTGTCCTTCCCAAATCCATGAATTGTTTCCTGCCAATCTTTATGTGGGCCTTAAATAATGAGGGCCTCTTTGCTATGATAGAGCCTGTCCTTGTCATCCTGCCTGCATAGTGAATGTGCAAAGAGTGTAATGAGGAGCATGAAGATGATCTAATGAGGCTCAGTAAACTATAGTTTGAAACCATGGATGCACAGTATATACTGCTGGGTTGAAATATGCAGCCACTTGCAATGTCTTCCAGATAGTATCAATTTGGAAAACAAACCCACTTCTGTCTATAGACTCCCCTCTCACAACCACAACATAATTGCCTTCCCTCACATCACACCCACAGTCGCTCAGTTGCAAAGCATAAGGATCAGGAATGAAGCTAACATTTGATAAGAGAACCTCTAGCTGCTGCCTTTGGCAAGTGGTTGGCCTGTTTGCCACAAATTTAAGCATTCCAGCAAGATGGTCCACTTCAACGATAGTTTCTGATGCTCCCTGATAAGGCCCACTCAATACATCCACCATGTCCACAATTTGAATGACCTCTTCATAATCATCAGCAACCAGTCTGATGACACTAAATGGAGCCCAGATGGGCTGCTCTGGTTCATAAAATTCTAACAGGAAAGGAGGAACTTGAAACTAGAAGTGGAGACCTTGGTGAGAACTGATTGAATGCAATGCAATGACTCACTTACTTCTTGCTTACTGGAATCTATCACTGTGATTTCCCCTGTATTGAAGTCGATGAAGTTGATCATGCCAAAGTGTCCCAGAATGTTGTGGTAAATATTCCACTGGTCACTATTAGGGTCTTCCATGACCCTTACCACATCCCCAATGTAAAATGAGCAAGACAAATTGAGCAGTGAGGTTGAGTACTCCTTGCCATCTGACAAGAGCACCAACATAAAACCATTTTCATGTTTGATCTTGACAAGTGCACCAGACTCATCATGATGAATGGAATTGGAAGTGACTACATGATCCCCTACTTTCCACAACCATTGGCCAAAAGATTGATAAGTGGCCATGACAAAAGAAGAATCCACTTGGAATTCAGCATAAATAACAAGCTAGTAAGGCATTGGGCTCTCAACAACTTTGACCTGGTTCATCTTCAGGGTCATTTGCATCAACCTGGAGATGAAGGTTTGCTTCCAGTATTGATGACGAGGATGACCATTGAGTGGAGCTAGGATTCTTTCTGTCAATTTAGCTGGAGAAAAGAGGCATCAAGAGGTGGTGTCTTGACCAATGTCATCATCCACTTTACACTTTTTAAGCCTCAACTGGCATGAAGGCAAGAGAATATGGAGCTCTCCTGACTCCTGTTAGAAAGATAAGCCATATGCAAGATCTCCTCTGTAGAGCCCACATTTTAAAATGGTATACCAACCAGGAATTGGAGGGGGTTGCTGGTTCAGATGAAGAGGGGATAAACATTTCTCAAACAGAATGAGGGACCAACCACAGATGCATGAGATATGTGAGACTGGAGCTACAAGCAAAAAACTTTGAGGATTAGCCACAGCTATTGTGATATGACCAGGCAGCCCTTCATATAATGAGATGGTAAAGCCAGCTTGACACCATGTCTAGATGATAAAGTCTGCCAATGAAGCTTCAAATATGTTAGAACACTTGCCAATCCATTCGAGGGTATGTGATCTTACTGGGTGAGATCTTTACAGCCCACAGGGGTGTTTTGAATGCATGTACTTCAATGCCATCCACTGGGGGCAATTCATGAGTTGGGTTGGTTGGAGGGATATGAGATGACATATCAACCTGAGATCTAGGCTGATGATCAGATAGCAGATGAAGATGTTCTTCCAGGGGGATAGAATGGAAAAGCTCCTCCTACTGCTGTATATTAAAGGTGAACAAGAGGCTGGTAATGAAGGCTTCCCAGTATTGCATCTTGGGGTTGTGCTCATATTGAGCATTGAGGATGTTTATCAATTTCTCATATTGAAACTTGCCAAACATCCATCCCTGAATCACTTCCCAGATCTGAGATAAACCCAGGACTGTGACCAAGGGATCATTGTCACTGTCATCATCAAAGAATTCAATATAATGATTTGTAATCCTGTCGATTACTTCTTGATATCTTGAATGCATGGCAGGCCCTGCATCAAGAGGACTTGAGTTACAAAGCTGAGAAATCATTCTTATGTCATCAATGCTTTCATCTGAGACAATGAAATCTCCTGTGCTGATTAGCAGTTGAATACTTAGGTTCTTTGACTGTACCTTCTCCTTCTCCTTCCTCTTCTGTTTCATTGTCACCATCCTTCCATGCATCTACATCTAGAAACTGACCCACCTACAATATGGTCAGTGGTGAATGGATGAAATTAAGATGACATACATCAGGGTGGTGATGCTTTCTAGGTCTTGAAGCCTGATTGGCCTTCTGCTTGTTTTGATGAGTGAAGGAAGAGATAGTGCTGGGACAGGAAGCCTATTGAGACTGGCCACCAGATAGGAATACTCCACACACAGCCATGGCAGCCTTGATGGCCTCAATGGCCAAAAAAATTCCTCCATCATCCTCTGAGAGTGTGAATACTTGATCGATAATGTATTTCCACTCAGATGGAACATATTGAGAGCTGAACCACAAGCACATGCTGTTATCCAACTTGATGTAGCCGATAGTGTTGTTCACCCATTGCAATATGAAGGACCATGTGTCCCAGTTGTCCAACAGGCTTATGGAGTCTTAGAGCATGAAACATTAGCAGTGTGGCAATAATACACTGACATGCTTACCATTGGTTGTCCATGCAGCTGAGTGTGTACTTGTGGATGGATTTATTATTTTTAGTTCTGTAAGCCTTTCAGCTATGCTACACAAAGATTCCATTGTAGAAGATTGACCTTTTCCTAGACTATGTGTAGTTCTACTGGTGCTACTATGGTGGCTATGAGATGGAAAGGAAAAGGTGTGCACTAAGCAATGAGTGGCTTAAGTAGTGCACGTCATGACCCATGGGAAGTGGAGTGTGGATGTGCAGCAGTAGTGGTAAGCCAAAATACATACAAAATAGCTATACAATGGGTATAATAAACAAGGTCCACCTAAGTGTTATAATAATGTACCAATATACTTGAGGATCAGCAGCAAAATATCATGGAGGAAGGGAGGGGAGCCATGGCCCATAAGAACATTGATGAAAACACATACTATAGAAAATAGAACTATCTGCCTAAGTAATATGGAACATGAAATGTAAAGTCAACACATCACAACATTATTGAACATTCCTAGCCTAGTGCCAGTGGCAGTAGCGATATAGAATATGCTCAACTGAGCCGCATAGATAAAGGTGAGGATGAGATGGTGATGGTTAAGTCCAATACAGACAGTGACTCTCTTGAGGAAGGGTAAACCATCCACCTTTCCAAGATATTGCTATTATCCACATAAGGTCACATAGAATTTAGCTAAGGTATGAGCTAATAATACAGGGCACTTATATACTAAATGGGGAAGGGATGGGAACTAGTTACCATCCCTGGAATAGAGGAACTACTTGACCAAAAGAGTGGTCAAGGCAGAGATAGTGTCCCAAGGTGGATATACTAAGGTAACATGCACAGCATTGAATATGAAATAGAAGATGCTGCACATGAGAACTCTCTCACAAGCATGAGAGAATTCACACATATCATATATGGTTATATATTGTTAAGAATAGTCTGTTTATAAATAACTGTTATAGGATCAAGATTCAGATTAAAGGAGGTAAAAGCACATCTGCAGATGCAGTGTGGAGAAGGGTGGGGTGAAGTGCTTACTAAGTAGGTCAGGGATCTCAATCCTGTCAAAACGGCCCATCCTTGGGTAAGTCCATCCAATTGTACCATCTCTGTGAGGTATCATCCCTCCTGGTAGCTCCACCACTAGTCAGTGAGATGTTGCCCCACTCATTGGGATCTGCAGACCAGTCTGCAATGTAGTCTTCCTCCCTTTGATATTGATAGATGTTCCCTCTGAGTAGAGATTTGGAAGAAAAACATGGGGTGTTCCACAAGGGGTCATTCATCTCCCTCATGCAGGCTAGGTGTGGCCTGTCCAACTTGTCAGGGAATGGTGTCAGCGTCCTCCTCCATTGTTCTGTAACATTACCTCTGTTCTCCAGGAAGATAGCATGGTTCCCACCATCCACTAAAACTTCTAGCATCCAAACCATTTCTGGGTAGGTGGCTGTCATACTAGCATATTGGTTCCAGTCACTGTCTGTCCATGTTCTTAATGGCAATGGATGGACAAGTCAATGGGGGGTGACTGGGGGAGCAATGGAGGCAACCTCTACAAGTGTAGAAAATGCATTGCCAATAGTCAGCATGATCCCCTCCACAATCAGGGCAGGTATCGGGGAGTTTGGTGGGGGAGAGGGTGGGGCAATGGAAGGAGGAGTGTCTGGGAGCTCGTCTGGCACACCCAGGGCAGATGGATAGAGGGCAGTGCCATCTGTTAGAGTGGTGGGTGTGGCACTGGTCGCACCAGAGAAGGGGGAGGGAGTGGTCATCAGGAACATTTGTGGATAGAGGATGGAGTCCTCTGATGAGTGGTGGTGGTGAAGAGAGTTGGTCTAATAGATGGAGTCTAGGTGGAGTAGTTGGTTGGGGTAGGATAGGGACAGGGGGGTCAGTGGCATGTTCATGTGTGCACAGTGAGTCCTCCAGTTGAGGGGCTCTCTCCTCCTCAGTATCCATGAGGGAATTAGCATCCCTTCCATCAAAGCCTGGGCTTGGTCCTCAGGGTTGGTAGAAGATGTCCTCTGCAAGAGGAGTTGGCAGGTGTCCCACTATAGACCCAGTGGTCTGTCGAACCAGGCCTCTGTTCTTGACGACTCTCCTTCTGATGTTTGGGGAGAGGGAGGCGACAATGTCCACCAGGATGGAGTTGGTTGGGACAAGAGGAATGCAGCCCATGACCTCTCTGAATCTGCACTCATGGAGGATATGGACAATCTGTACTCTGAGGTAGACGAAGTGAGTGGAAAGGAGGGGGGATTGTGTGGTGGAGAAAGGTCTGACTCGATCCCTCAAGGAAGAGTTTCATATGGAGTTGTAGGCATTGTAGACAGAGATAATGGCTCTTGTTCGGACCATGAGGGGGTCTCATTGGTTGGAATAGAGCCAAGCTGAGACATAGGGAGAGTGTAGGAGGTTGTGGTAAAGGTAGGATCTTTTGACCCTGGGTATTGCATCTATGTTATATGCATCAGTGACAGTGGCGGTGATGATGGGGATGCAGGGTGATGCAGGGTGATAAGACAATAGTCCATATGGGGCAATTCTAATAGTGGTAGGGACAGTATTCAAATTGGCAGAAGAATTGGGCAATGACGGTGTGGAAATGGAGGTAGTGGCAGTGGCATCCAGGTTCAAATTCACAGTACCAGTGGTTTTGGGCAGGGACATAGAAGTGGTGATGACAAGAGTCCATTGTTCTTCTATAATTGATAGGCCTTTTTATAGGCACTGAGAATTTGATCAGAATGTGTGAAATTGCTCTTCAGTTCCCACGTATTTTCTGAATTGGGGTAGTTCTTCCATTTTACTAAGAATAGAAGGCTATTCTTTGTTTGCTTGTGGGAAAGTATTGCCTCAACTTTGTACTCAGGGGAGTCGTCCTCCAGATCCATCAGGTCTTTGGGAGTAGTAGTGCTGTATTCGTTAGTGGATAAAAATGGGGTGAGCAGGGAAGCATAAAATATGTTGTGGATCTTCCAATGTGCCAGAAGTTTAAGTTTGAAGGTGACCTTGTTTATCTCCCTGATGATTCTAAATGGGCCTTCCCATTTTGATAGTAGTTTTTGGAGTTCTCCTTTTGTTCTAAGGTTTTTTGTGGAAAGCCATATCCAGTCTCCTTTTCGTAAGGCTCTGTAGTTCTTGTCAACATTTTTCTGTTTCTTATTATATTCTCTTTGGGCGAAGGTGATTGCTTTGGTGGCTTCTTTCCAGGCATTGTTCCACACCTCAAGAGTGTACTGTACTCGTGGGATAAACGAGGTGGTTATGGGGGGGAATCCTCTGGGGGAGAAGCCAGTCATTAGTAGGAATGGGGTGGTTTTCATAGTGGAATGTGGGGCTGAGTTATGGGCGAACTTGGCAATCAGTAGTAAGGTATTCCAAGAGTTCGGCAAATTGTGGCAATAGATTCACAGGTATGTTTCTAGCTCTTGATTGACTCTTTCAAATTCCCCATCAGTCTGGGGGTGATAGGCAGTTGATAGTTTAGGGTCATAGTCCAGTAGTTGCCCCATTTCCTTGGCGAATGCACTGGCAAACTGGGAACCCCAATTGGAGATTACGGAGTCATGGAGTCCAAATCTGGGGAATATTCTTTCTAGGAATAGTCTGGCAACTTCTTCTGTGGTAACTGTTTTGGTTGTCAGGATAAAAATAGCCCCCTTCAAAAGTCCATGGTCCACCACAACTAAAATAGCATCAAAGGGGCTGGCGGAGGGTAGATCTGTGATTAAGTCCATTGAAAGATGTTGGAAGGGGCGTGTTGTGGTGGTCAGAATGGATAAGATCAGTGGTTTGTTCGGGTGTGTAATCACCTTGTGTTTCTGACAAACTGGACAATCAGCAAGGTATTTCCAAATAAAGCGGGTCATGCCTGGCCACCAATAGTCCATGGAGAGAATGTTATAAAGGCGGAAAAAGCTGGGGTGGCTGGTGATGTTGGTGGAATGTATGGCATGGACTAGGGGTTGTTGATATTCTTCATTGATATAAAGACAGCCCTGGTAGTAAAGGGATCTGTCAACCAGGGACCAGTCCTGAGGGTCTGTTCATGGAAATATGGCTTCGCTGTGGGCTAGGCAAGAGATGGCATCTACCACTGTAGGATCTGTGGAAGGGGCTTCCAATTTTGTTCGTAATGTGGTGTTGATGGATTGTATGAAGAGGTCATCTTCCAGGAGTTGTAAGGGTGTTATGCTTGAACTGGGTAGGTCCAAGTGTAACCCCTTAGGGTCAAGGGTCTGGTATAGGGTATTGTCTAGTGAATATTTGAAGAGTTCAAAGGAGATAGCATCCACTCAAAGTAGAACAAAGACTGGAGTCAGGGAGGCTGAGTGGAAGAGAACACTCAGGAGTCTGATGAGGA
>JBBPJU010000084.1:0-45345 GCA_038088875.1 Austroboletus festivus | reverse complement strand
GCATTGTTGTTTCGTCAATGCCAGCTACCGCCCCTCAATATCAAATCATTTTCATTCACGGCTTGCAACTTACCTCGCTATAAACATGATACTCTCAAATCAGCATGCGATCCAGAATTCTCATGTACTGGGAATGGAAGAGACTAAGACTGACCATTCCCAGTGGGCCTGCATTTCATGGTGATGTGCTTGCAAGGCATTACTGTTCTGCCGCGCGATATCGAGTTCTCTGGTTAAGCGATCGCGGGTATCATCTCTTGCTGCAGCCAGATCAGAGGTCTGTTTGGCTTGCAGATGGAGTTGCTTCCGCGCTTCGAGCAAGGTGGACAGAAGGAGGAAATTAACTCCAAAAGGGGTATTCTGCAAAGATCAATCAGTCGCTTTTTTTGGTGGGAGGGGAGAGGTAGTGCCACCCCCCGAATTGATTAGTCGGCTATCACATACTATGTTATCCAACTGCCACTTGGCGTGATGGACATCGCATTGGTCAACTACCCTTTGCATGTCTTCGATGGTAGCGCTCTCATCAAGTGTTTTCACTATTTCGTCGAGAAGGTACTGAGCTTCATCATCTTCAAGTCCGGCTTGGGGGGGCAACGCCACTGTTGATAAATCTGACTCTGTAAGATCGTTATTGTCCACGCGAAACTTCCGGATATTTCGAGGCCCAAAGGCTTGACGGCAGAGCGGACATACGGGTTGCATCGCATTGAGACATCTAGTAGTAATCGAGATGCATCTATTTCAGCATTTTCCACAGTGATAGCGGGCCAAAAATAATGTGATGGGTCTTGACCCTTGGGTACTCACGGGCGGCAAAAGATGTGACCACAGGTAATGGCATGGGGAGGACCTGCCTCGCCCACGTAGCTCTCCATACAGACGTCGCATGTCGAGTTGGGACCAATGATGAGCATGATCAAGAATACGGAGCAGCAAGGCCAAGACAAGAGTGCACGCACAGACCAATAAAGTGTCGGTGGTGGCAGTTTTCCGACGGAAGACTTCGTGTCGTGTTCTGTGATACTTACAAAGTGTTTCTGTATCTTACAGTAAGCAAGGACCAAGAATACTTCTCTGTCCATGTGGACTGCAGCTCCCACACAAGGGTCAGCTTTCAAAATCTGATTTAGGTATGATTCGCTGTTAGAGAGCCCGCCGCCACTCCACTCAACTTACCGTTATTACATACGATTTCGACATAGCCAGAGGCTCTCATTCTCCATTTGGCTTAGAGTTGATGACGGTGAACAGCGTCTCCGTGCAATAAATGATGACACCTTCAATGAGTTCTGGGACGTCCTATCAGTACTACTCATCCCATTCACCATGTCTTCCAGCTACATAGTGCAAGAAAACTTGCTCGATGATTTCTTCAGAGCCCCATCGCTTCCTCCATCTCCACTTTCACCACAGAAAGTGCCAGGCTCGGAAGTGGAGTCCGTTGTCGCTCTCCAGGATGTTCTCAAAGACAACCATCGGCGCCATCACATCTTTTACAACCTCAAGGGTTTTCACAAGTGCGTTTATTTCACTCTTATTGGAACACGAGAAATAATGTGGACTCGTCATAAGCCACATTACGCATCGTGCATTTGCGATCTATGCTCTAGGTGGATCTGCGGCGATTATCAGAGATTACTATGAGATCGATGGAAAAACACAGCGTCCTGCCATTGTGCCTCCTGAGCCTGTTACCGAAGAAAACTTTGTCGATCATCTTGGGGATGAAAGGTAGGTAGTCGTGTTTTGTGCGTCAGATCGTCACATTGACAATTCACCCGAGGTTTTACCAAGCCTATATTTCCTTTTTTGCCAAACAGGTCTTGGAAAAAGGAGCGACAAGTACCCTTGAAGAATTCGTATTCTCTGAGAAGTACAACTTTCAGGAAGGAAAGGACGCCAACAGACAACCTGAAATGCTGGTCCGCTTCCACGCTGACATGATGCACTCTCTGATTCATGTTGGGTATGGAGTCGAATTTGGGTTGACAGGAATGCTTGTGGAAGGTATTTAACGCTCTGTAACTCACTGGGGATGAGTTGCTTAGCCAGACTTTCAAGGCCTCGCGCAGGCGGCTGTAGTACGCAACTACTGTGTTAGGGGAATTTTCCTCCCCACCTTGTTCGCGTCCGGTTCGACCGATACTTTGGACAACGTTACGTCCCGTCTTTCGTCCCTCGCGCTGGATGCACCGTTTTCCACAGGAGCTGCGACTAAGACCAGCGGTGTACACGCATTCGACATCGTAGCACGTTTACTAAAGGACGACAACTTCAATATTAAGATGACAGGTGCAGACTACAAAGACCAGGATCGATACAGGGAGATCGTTACCAAATATACACCAAAGTTCCAGGAATATACCGAAAAGTGGACCATTGACCTGAGTCAGCCGGGCGAAGTCGAGCGCAAGATGGAGGAGCTCGTCTGGTTGGCTTCCTTGATTTACGCAGTCGGCGGATTGACGCCAAATGGTTTCGTAGCCGAGTTCCGCTTGTGGGTGCCTTTCATGCGTTTTGTGGCGAATAATGTCGGCTAATTTGTATACTGGGTAGGATGCATTTGGTGACCTCGAGCATCTTCCTCCCATCATTCCTTGCATACCTTTCACAACGATCCCAGGTCATTCTCCTGCGCTCCTACTTATTCTCTGTTGTTTCGATGTGGGTTCTGCGCGGTCGGCCTGCCTTGAATATCAAGGCTTTTATGGCGACCACGTCTACAGGGCCTTCGGTCACGACGACTCCTGAATCAAAGGGCACAGTCACCACCGAAACGACGCTGACGCCGAACCCATTTTTGCCGATCTTACAGTCGACTATCGCGCATCCCAATAACCACATGGGCAAGATTCAGCGCACCTTTGCGCACTATGACACATTATATGGGTCGCGCCCAGTAGGCTACTTCAAGGGCACCGAGCTAGAGGGTGCAGAGTTGCTAGATGGATCTCTGTTTTTGAGGTCTGCCTTGTTGACAGCGGATTATGTTGGATGGGTGCGTGAGGGCAAGGAGCCGCGCCCATTTAGTCAAGAAGGCTTCTATGCGTGAGCACCAAGCATGGATAGTTTAGAATGTTAGAATGCCAAACAAGTTTATGTTTCTTCTCGTCGAGTCCGAGGCCATTGTAAAATGTAGTCCAAGCTTCTACCGTGTCAATACTATGACCTTGTAACATTTGAAAGATGTCTTTTGAGTATATACTGCGCGGTCAACTTCACGCCACAACTTGAACGCCGCCGTGTCGTGTGCTATAACAACGGCGACAGCAATACGGCTGCGCCGTCATTTTACCATACCACCGAACACACCACCATGATGCACTCGGTGATGGTGACATAGCGATCGCAACTGTGCAACTGTCGCGATGTTATCGTCGTTCAACGGGCACGGACATTCACACAGCGGTCCAGAATATTCACATCGAATAGGGGTGTGATGTTAATATTTATTGATGGTGGTGGTGAATCAAAAACGTAAAGTTGGCATGAATTGAACCTGAATGGGGATGCCGATTATTGACCACCATCATGAATCAAGCCATTATGCATCACCCCGGGAAGTCAACCGCTCCGATCACGCGGCCCTCGCCTTGTCCTTCATGACACATAAGTCATAATTATAGCTTTAAGCGCATTCCGACTCGGCCAGTTCTTATCAGATGCATAGCATATTCAGGTATGGTTCGCCGCCAAAGCCCGCTTCTCGTTCGCCATTTGGCTTGCAAATGATCTCGTTGTAAATGGGCAATGCTTAAATAAGAACACCACGAGTTCTGAGATACCTCATCAGCACCACCCATCATATTCAATCTCATCATGTCTTCCAACTACATAGTGCAGGAGAACTTGCTCGATGAATTCTTCGGTATTCCATCGCTTCCTGCTTCCCCACTTTCACCACAGAGAGTGCCAGGGACAGACGTGGAATCGGCTATCGCTCTCCAGGACGTCCTGAAAGACAATCATCGGCGCCATCACATCTTCTACAACTTTAAGGGTTTCCATAAGTGCGTGTATTGTTACTCTCAAAACATGAGAAATAATGTGGGCCGTGTTTTGTAGTCACGTCACGCACCGTACGCTTCCTATCTACGCCTTAGGAGGATCGGGTCAGATTATCAGAGATTACTACGAGCGCGATAGTAAAATCCAGCGCCCTGCGTTCATATCCCCTGAGGCTATCACAGAAGAGAATTTTATAGACCATCTTGGGGATGAAAAGTAAGTATATAATAGTCCTACATCAGATTAGCCCGTTGAATGTGCGAAAGGTACTACCAAGCTTACGTCTCATTCTTCGCCAAGCGAATCTTGGAAAAAGGCGCATCGACTACTCTCGAGGAATTCGTCTTCTCCGAGAAATATAACTTTCAGGAGGGAAGAGATGCCAACGCTCAACCTGAAATGCTACTCCGCCTTTACGCCGGTATTATGCATTCTTTGCTCCACATTGGGTACGGGACCGAGTTTGGGTTGAAGGGGGTGTTTGTGGAAGGTATTTAACGCTCTGTCTCACGGGGGTGACTATGCTGAGCCAAGCTTGCAAGGCCTCGCACAAGTGGCAGTACATAATTTTCGCATTAGGGGAACTTTCCCTCCTTCCTTATTTGCATCTGGTGCGACGAATACTACGGGCAACGTTCCGTCCCGTCTCTCGTCCCTCGCACTCGAGGACTCATCTTCCACCACTACACCATTCGTTTCCAAGATCGGTGGCGTGCACGTATTCGACATCTTGGCGCGTATCCTAAAAGATGATAGATTTGGAGGGCTGAGCGCTGCAGATTACAAAAATCGACACAACGAAATCCTCGCGAAATACACGCCTACTCTGTGGGAATATACCGAGAAGTGGACCATCGACCTGAACCAGCATGGTGAAATCGAACGCAAGATGGAAGAGCTCATCTGGTTGACTTCCTCGCTATACGGAGCTTGCGGAGTGACACCAAATGGTTTCAAGTCCGAATTCTTTTTGTGAGCGACATTCTTTGACTGCCACATGGTGAACAGAATCAGCTAATTCGTATACCGGGAAGCATGCATCTGGTGGCTTCTGGCATCTTCCTTCCTTCAATCATTGCGTACCTCACTCCACGAGCTCAAGTCATTCTCTTCCGTGGATACTTCTTCACGGTTCTCTCATGGTGGGTCATGCGCAATCGACCTACCTTGAACATCAAAGCGTTCATGACGACCACACCGACCAAACCGTCGGTTGCGACGACACCCGAGGCAAAGGGCCCGCTCACCACCGAAACAACCCCAACCCCGAACCCATTTTTGCCAATCTTGCAATCGTCCATCGCACACCCCATCGAACACGTAATCAAAATTCAACGCGCCCTTGCGCACTACAGCACAGTATATGGGACACGTCCGGCAGGTTACTTCAAGGGCACCGAGTTAGAGGGCGCAGAGTTACTGGATGGCACTCTGTTTTTGAGATGTGCTTTGCTAACTGCCGATTGTGTTGGATGGGTTCGTGAGGGCGAAGAGCTGGGCTCTTTCAGTCAAGAAGGCTTTTTTGTGTGATCTGGAATGTTCTTTCGTCGAGTTTCGTCCCAGTCGCCGTACTTGATTGTATTTGTACTGTCATTGTCTCGTTACGACCTATGTACACGCGAAATATATCGTCCAGGTATTCACCGCGGATTGTTCCAGCTTCGAAAGAATATACCTCACAGATGGCCCCGGTGCGCAAACTACAGTGAATGCATAAAAAAAACATAATTTATGCCTTACGACCTACGAAATGTATTCTTGGCAAATCACCGATTTCTGTCATCATGATGTGAGGCATAAATTTGCTTGTTTTGGCACGAGTTTATGGCGTGTTATCCGCCAAAAAATTCGCGCGAAATAATTCACCCTCGCGTGCGCGATATACACAGCCACATGCGCGATATAAACCCGTCCGTGCGCGATATAGAGGTCGTGCGCGATATAGAGATCGTGCGCGATACATAGTGAGCGGTGTGTGTGCAATATACAACAGTCCGTACACGGAGGTTTTGAAGGGACCCACACTTTCCAATTCTCAAAGCAACTACTATGAACAATATGTAGTAACTAAGTATGAGGCGGCGTCTACATCGCGGCCAGTCAAACATGAAATCTAAGTTACCAAAGTGGAGTATAGTGGCGATGAGCTGGCAAGTTTGAGCAACATGGCGTTTGAAGAGACTGACGGCCTTGAGGGCGAGCTTAAGTTGCTCAAAGCGATTAGCATCGTCGTGATGGATGCTGTTAGGGTGAGTGCCAACACTGGCACGCTGGTCAAGGTAGCGGTGCTGCGTCTTGTCGCTGAGGCAGAGGTGTTGGTGCTGCTCTGGTGATGTGCCGGCCATTAGATAGTAAAAGATATGGAAGTCGCGTTCCCCAGATGGGACCACCGCCACTTGGTTGCATTCGAGATAGTAGTCAAGTGACTTGATGCCGCATAGACGGCCTTTGTCGGTGAACTGGAGCTCCATGTATTTTCCAAAGCACGAGGCATTTGGATTGAAGAACGTGTGAGCACTACCAAAAGACTCTATGACAAACTCTGCTGCAGGCACCTGGCTGACGAACTTGGAGCCCTTCTTTCCCGGATTGGAAATGGACAGCGCAAGGAGTATCTTGATAGCGAGACGACGAGTCTCGGATTTCCCACTTCCAGTTTCACCACTAAAGGGCAAGGGCTTGTGAAACGGCCTGGGAAGAAAGTGGGTGTGCATACCTGATGATGAGGGCCTGGTCCTGTGCAGTGTGATGCATGTGGTAGTAGGCATTGTTGGTGAGCTGGAATATGTGCCGGGGGAGGGTGGTCTTGTTTCAGTGGTATCCTAGTAGTCTGTGGCATATTCGTGGGGGTTTACAGCGACAAGGGTGGAGGAGCCAAGGGTACTATGCAGGTAGTGTCAGCCATGAAATGTTAACAGAGAGAGATGTTGATGTCGTCATACAGATGGGGCTAAGGCTGACGAGGTCAGTGACATCCTCAAGGCGCTGCTGAGGCTGATGGCAGTGAGCTGCCAAATGTCTTGATGGCGAGATGATGGTGTTATGGTTAATAGGCTTGGGTCTTGATGCAGCGCATGTGGTGGTAAGGGGCATAGTCCTACCTTTGTGGCAGCTGTGAGGTACTCTCAATGGCTAATGGGCTCGTTCAGCCGGAGACTGCTGCACAGAGTTTTGCTGGCCATGTTTTTGTGACTGTCGCAAGGTTCTCTCCACACTGGCAGCTGATAGACCGCAGCAGAGCTTTGCAAGGTGGGACATTGAATTTCCCACATGCTGGATGTTATGGAACAATGGAGAAGGCCCCCTACTCCATATCCTGAGGCATTGGACGTGCCGTCTTTTTCTTTTTCGTCAGGACATTTCGCAGACATGCAGGACGACTTCACCAGCTCTCTAGCTTGGGGAGATTCGATGGATGTCTGGTCAGCCTCACCCCCGCTGCCTGACAACCAAGAGAACATTTCCCCTGGGAACGAGGATTGGTTTACCTGGGACGCCCAGGAGTTGTACAAGTACGTAAGGAGACGGGAGAACACTTTCCCGTTTAATCCCGAATGAGTTTCTTTTATTTATTTTCACTGATCTTTTTCGGATGATACTCGATCTATTCCACAGTTATTGTCAGTTACCTAACTACCCTTCCCGCTCCACACAGCATCCGCCCAGTTTAGGTATTACCTTCCATTTTCCCCGATAGATCTCGTATATCCTTTTCTGATCCTTTAGGTATTCTCCCACACCCGTGAGAGGATTCCCATGCACTGCCCTTCCCCTTTTCCATAGGCAGTGCATGCCGTCAATTACGGTATTATTTCTTTTCCCTTCTTATCTCGATACGGACGCTCTTCCATTCCCTGCCACTCTTTAGGCAGGCAGTATTCCGAAACCCCAGAAGGGGATGGATTCCCATTCTATTCCCTTTACGTATAAATAGCGCCCATGTAACTCTATAGTTTCCCTAGTTAGATTCTATGCAATCCAACGTGGAGTCAGCTGCACCTTTGAGTGAAGAAGGTTCTTCATTCATCGAGAGAGTTCTTCTGAGGCATTGCCTCAATCACTGATACCTCGTCTACACTCTCGGGACCCGGGCCAGAGCCAACGTTCTTGCAGGTCTCATCCGTCGCTGCCCCCGCTTAGGCTACGTCGATCATCTAATCGCCAAGCGCCTCGGACTTCACGTACTGCATTCCGTATCAGTATAGGCAGATGGATATGTTTCTTCTCTGGTTTGGGGGCAGCATATGCTCTGATAGCTGACCAGAGATGGCTAGTGTCATCTGACCAAGTGCGATTTATCATGGACTGCATCTACATAGACCCTGAGCATCCAAAGGGGAAACCATTCCCATACCATCTGTTTACTTACCTCACGAACTAGCATTGTGTGCTTGCTTTGCTCATTTGTATGAATAAGCTTGAATAGGTATGGTGCATTCTCTTCCAGGTACTGGTATACGTGTTGATAATGTTCAATAGTGCCATTGTCACTGTTAGCATCACATTATCAGTGCATATATGTGGCAGTTGTGGAAAGTACTCACATTATTGATAATTTGTTGTAGGCAGCTTCAATTACTCTTCTCGCATTGTCTTTGTCTTTGTCATCAGAGTCCATTGCCCGATGCTGTTGAATAATATGACAGACCCAGATTACCTCTCCCAGATTGCAGTACATATCATAAGCTCGTGGAATCCATCATGCCACATGTAGGCACCATTCCCACTCTTGCTGATCACAATCATCAATGTTGCTTGGTGACAGTTTCAGGCCACATTGGTACTGCCACTGTTTGATTATAACTCACTTATCACACAAACCCGAGCTTATCAGGTACATTGTTAGTGCTAGCAATGGTATTCTGCTGTCCCTTGCTCACAACATACCTCGATCTCTGCTTGTTCCCTCTACTAGCACCCTTGGTTGGCTTTATTGGCTGTTCTCAAGTGTTGTTGAAATCACTGAATTCAGCCATGATGGGAAGTGACTAAGGCTCGTGGAGGTAGTCAGGGACCTTCAATTATTATGTAAGTTTCATTAGCTAACAAGGAACAACAAACCTTTGATAACAAAGTGATTAGCGTCAACTACTATGGCACTTGCTATGCTATGATATTAAGCATTGAGATATGCCTACACATTTTTAACCGTACTATTTCTCCTTGATAGTTGCTCATATGCTTTGGACTATGAGATGAGCATTACAATCATATATAAAGAGTATATATGATTGTAATATGCGTTCTCTGTCATGGCATTCACTTGCCTAGGGTGTGATGCCTCCTTCAGCTCACAAAAAAAGCTCTCTGTGCATGCTCCTTTGTGTGCCGAAGACAAAGCGCTGACTCATGCTGTTTTCAGCTGGAAATGAAAACCTGGACAGTCCAAATCAAGTCGACCAAAGAAAAGGGCCCATTCTCTTCCACCTGCTGACAAGCTCTCAATGGTCACTGGTTCAAGCAAATGCATCAATAAGCCCCTCGCTGATATTGGTCAAGGTATTGATGTCTATGATCATATTTCTGATTTTTCTGCCATAGTAAGTTGGAAATGTCAGATTCTACTGAACCCCGCCTTCAGTAGGACGATCTCCAGCTTACTCCAGTCCATCTCTGATGACACTTCCATGCATATTCTCGTATATACTCTTACTTATCCTTCTCTGATCAGACATCATCCGGACTTCACCAGACTTTGATGTTTCTTTGTCTCTTTTATGTCATTCACCCGGTGGAGTTCATTTGGGATATGCACCCACATCTCCGCCCTTTATTTATGCTTACTTTTTGCTTTCAGCCCTTCCTCAGTTGAATATTAGTTTCACTAGACTTCAGCTGAGGTAAGGGCTCTTTCTACATAGTTATCTACCTAGCTAATGTACTTGTAGACATTCTTGCTAGGTACAGTTGAATATTAGTCTCACTAGACTTCAGCTGAGACATTCTTGCTAGCCCCCAGCCTAGCACATTCTGACAGCATTATCTATCCCTGACCCAAAGAAACCCTTCTATGTCATGACGGATGCCTCTTTAGGAGCTACTGGAGGAATCCTTATGTAGAAAGATGGGAATGGCAACCTCCACCCATGTGCATACTGATCATCTACCCTATCCCCAGCAGAATAAAATTATGACATATACGATAAGAAACTTCTAGGAGTCATTCATGCCCTAGAAGATTGGAGACATTATTTACAAGGAACAGAATGTCATGCATCAAGTGGATTACCCAAGGAGGGCCACCCCTTTTCCTCATGAAGGAGATCGGCCTTGGCTCAATGCCAACATTTCCACCACCACCTACAGAGGGAACCTTGATATGAGGCATCAGTTCTGGAATGGAGAGGCAGAAGGAGTGATGTGGGGAGAGGAACCATTGGGCAATGCTGTTCTGGGATGGTGGAATGTGCAAGCACCACTGATCCATCTAGAGGAGACTGCTCCTGTACCAGAGTGGCCCACCAATCCTGCATGGATGTGATCACATCCACGCCCAACTGTAATTTCGGTATGAACTCTCTTTCTTATCTACGAACTATAATTTCCTTTCGATTACACCCTTACACTGGTGCGATCTTTCTTTCTTCCATCCACACTTATCTATGTAAACCCTTCACCCTATGGACAGCCTTCCCTCCCTTCCTGTGGCCACTTGTTATGGTCATAGTAGTTCCCCATCCCCTATAAATAGCACTGCCCATGTATAGATAATTCCCTAACTAGATCTACATTTAATCTACATGGTATTTGGTTCAACGGTTGCCCCTGAAGAGAAGGTCACTGATAAGACTTACCCAAACCATCCTGGACTTCTATCAGTCTACTGTCCACTGTTGAGTGACAGCTTGAACTTGGCAAAATCTTTATGTCTTGGATCTATACCCATAGATCATGTCACAAAAAATCTAGTTGAACCTAGTTCACTCCTTATTCTACCAAGAAGAGTCTAGTGGGCCTCAATCCCCACTAGGAAAGATCCATCAAACATTTACTCTGCTGCTAATCTCCCATCCAAGGGAGAAGAAACCCACAATGTCAACAACTCCTACCAAAACCACCCTATCCCTGATTTGTCTTGAAGATTTCGAATCGGAGGAAGCTCTACTACTCCTAGCCATCATCACAACCCCTGACCCCATACAACCAGAACCTATCATCGCCCTTCTGAGAGCCTACCCACACCTCCGGCCCTTAACACTGAAGTTGTTACAGCCGACAGGAATCCAACTCCTGTCCCACCTAATACAGCTACGTCACAACCAGTAGAAGAACCTCTTGACCTGGATGTCGATCTTCCCCCACCCCCTAGAAGGGAGAGAACTAAGATGTCAGAAAAGAGGGCAGGTTTACCAATCGACTTCTCTGGAGAAGCAGAGGATGCAACATGGTGGATCATGACCATGAGCAATTACTTCTCCATGAATGACAATATCTACACCTATGATCAAGATAGAATCAACACTGCCTTGAATAAGATAAGCAAAGGAAAAGGAAAGATATTTTCGGAAGCATACTACAATCAGCAAGAGACAGGAATGGTCCAAGATACAGAAGGCTGGAAAAGCTTCAAAGAAAGATTTCTAGTGGCATTTTCATCCAAGGAGGACCACTTGGACCATAGAAGGAAGTTAGCTGCTCTCAAACAGAAGGACAAAGATTCCTTCCCTATGATGAAGAAGTTGCAGGAATACATGCAGGACTTCCAGCTCTATACCAGAAAAGCTAAGATGACGGATGACACTGCCCTGATAGAATGGTTTGTCAGAGGCCTCAATCTGTTGATTGCGGAAAAAGTTATAGCAATAAAGGAGCTGGAAACCCTCAAAGACTGGATTGAGGCCAGTCACAGACAAATGAGGCAGATCAAATGAGTTCAAGACCTGAAAGGGAATTGATACAAGGCAGAAACGCATGACCCTAATGCAATGGATATTGACATCATCAAATTATCCCCATTCAATCGCGCTAAACACATAAAGGAAAATTGTTGCTTCATCTGTTACAAAGTAGGGTGCTCCACCAAGAACCATCTGCAACCAGGAACATCTTCCCACACTAAGTTCCAAAAGAAGGAATAAACCAAGGAAATCTCCGCTACCCTGGCACTATCGGCTATCGCCGATTATGTTAAGGTTCTCAGAGAAAAAGATGTAAAAGAAGAAGACATCATTAAGATCCTCAAAAAGGTATACAAGAAACCTGTTTATCAAGGAGAGGAGGAAGAAGAAGAAATGGTTGCTAAAATAAGCACAGAAGAACTCAGGAGTCAGGTAGAACGTGCCAAGGGTTTTTAATGAGGAGAGCTCCAACAGTGTGTAACTCTCCTAAGACCTGGAATGTACAATCTATAGAATGAAAGTTAATCACCATCCCTGTTCAAATACTTCCAGGAACCACTGAATTAAAGGCCCTTGTCGACAGTGGAGCAACCAATTGCTTCATCAATGAACCTGTCACCCAAAAACTACGACTTCCCCTCACTAAGCTAAAAATACGGAGAATCGCCATCAATGCAGACGGAACATCTAACACCAGAGGAGATATCACCCATAAAACCACTATCACTACTTTCATCAGAGGAAGAAGAGAAACCAGGGACTATCTAGTGATCAAAAGCAGAAAAACTAATATGATCCTAGGGATGAGCTGGCTAACATGGCATAACCCAATAATTGACTGGGTACATTGGGAACTTAAAGGGGGAAAAAGGAGCATCAACCCCGAGGAGCAATGATACCTGATTAAGTACCTCTCTACCAACCTAGCAGAAGAACCAAACAAGGAAGTGCTTATTTGATGCTGTATGGACCAAGAGGAAATCCACCAACTCACTATCTTGACAGATATTGCTCGAAAGGAACAAAAGGAGGAAATAGTACTACTAGCCAAATTCCGACAATACCAACAAGTATTCTTAGAAGAAGCCACCACCACGCTTCCCCCTAAGAGGAGTTATGACCACCATATCAATCTCCTTCCATCCTTCACACCCCAATGAGTAAAAAATTACCCCTTAAATCCAGAGCAAATGAAAGCATGCAAAAATTTTATCGAAGAAAACCTCAGAAGTGGAAAGATTCAAATGTCCAAATCCCCCCAAGCATCCCCCTTCTTCTTCATCAATAAGAAGGACAGAAAACTCTGACCCTGCCAAGACTACCAGTACCTGAATGAACACACAGTCAAAAACGCCTATCCACTACCACTTATCGGAGATCTGATCAACAAATTAAGGGGATCCAAGATCTTCACCAAAATGGATATACGATGGGGATACAATAACATCCGAATAGTACCCGAAGACAGATGGAAAGCCGCTTTCATCACACCAATGGGGCTATTCAAGTCAATAGTAATGTTCTTTGGACTTTGTAATTCCCCAGCTACCTTCCAAGCATTAATGGATGATATCTTTGCTGACTACCTAGCCGAAGGGTGGCTTATCATATACATGGACAACCTCCTCATTCACTCTCCCAATCAAGAAACCCATGATCAAAGAACGAAGAAGGTACTGGAAAGAATGATGGAACACAAACTTTATCTTAAACTGGAAAAATGTTCTTTTGACACAAAAAGTACTGAATATCTGGGAATGATCATCTCTGAGGGACAAATGAAAATGGACCCTACAAAACTCAAGGCCATCAAAGAATGGAATCTCCCAACAACTGTAAAAGGAGTATGCTCCTTTCTGGGGTTCTGTAACTTCTACCGAAAGTTCATCAACAGATTCTCCACTAAAGCTAGACCCCTTATTGAATTAACAAAAAAAGAAATGAAGTGGACATGGGGTCCTCTACAAGAAAAAGCCTTCCGAGAATTGCAGAAGCAATTCCTAGAAAAATCTATACTCTCCATCCCCAACCCAAACAAACCATTCTTTGTGATGACAGATGCATCACTAGTAGGAACCGGGGGAGTACTAATGCAAAAAGATCTCAATGGAGATCTCCACCCATGTGCATACAGATCCAGCATCCTATCCCCTGCGGAACGGAATTACAACATCTATGATAAGGAACTCCTGGGAGTAATACATGTGTTAGATGACTGGAGACACTATCTCATCAGAACTCATCACCCGGTGACACTTCTGATGGATCACAAAAATCTCCTATACTTTAAAG
The DNA here is from genome assembly GCA_038088875.1 of Austroboletus festivus. Classification (NCBI taxonomy): domain Eukaryota; kingdom Fungi; phylum Basidiomycota; class Agaricomycetes; order Boletales; family Boletaceae; genus Austroboletus; species Austroboletus festivus. Next base: position 31,204 of record JBBPJU010000084.1, on the reverse strand, counting down.
AAGCAAGGAAACTCTCTAGATGACACGTGTGATGGCAACTATTCCTACAAGAATATGACCTAATATTCCATCACCTCCCAGGAACACAAATGGGTCCGGTGGATGCCCTATCTAGATTACCAAACCCAAACCTTGATAGTGATAACAACCAAATCCATCTTCTCCCAGATGAACTATTCATCAAATGGATCAACCTCGCATTACATGACAAAATCAAGGTTTCGTCTGAAAAGGACCCACTGGTGCTGGACACATTACAATGAATGTACAAAGAAAACCATATTCCAGATAAATCCCACCCATCAGACTGGACCTATGAAGAAGGACAACTCTACTTCCGTCACCAACTTTACATACCTCCCAATGCAAGGAAAGACTTAGTCCATTCTATCCACTCATCCACAGCAGGGGGACATGGAGGACAACACTGGACTATTCAACTCCTATCCTGTGACTATTGGTGGCCAGGACTTTCAACCTTTGTAAGAAAATATATTGCTGGATGTCCAATATGCCAGCAGAACAAAAATATCAATAATCCATCCCACCCTCCTCTAGTCCCGATCCCCGCCACCAGCCCCCACCCCTTTCACACCATCTCTATGGATATGATCACCAACCTACCCCTTTCACAGGGGGCAGATTCTATACTGGTCATGGTGGACCATGAACTTAGCCGGGGGGCAATTTTCATCCCAACCACTAAAATGGTCAATGCAGCAGGGGTAGCAACCTTATTCTTCAAACACATGTTCCCCTGATTCGGACTACATTCAAAGGTTATCTCAGATAGGGGCCCACAGTTCACATCCACATTCATGAAAGAACTAGCCAGACTACTCGATTATGATGTCACACTATCTACAGCATACCACCCACAAACTAATGGAGAAACTGAATGGGTAAACCAAGAACTGGAGACCTACTTATGGATATTCTGCCAAGGACAACAGGACCTTTGGAGCAAACTACTTTCTATGGCAGAATTCAATCACAACTCGGCAGTACACTCCACAACTAAGCAAACTCCATTCCACCTAATAATGGGCTATGAATCAAGGGCCTACCCACCCATAGGAAAAACTCCAAATCCCACCCTCAAAAACCACCTCAGACAATTGGAAAATGCCCATGACAAAGCTTTAGCCACAATCACCAATGCCCAACAGTTTTCCTATAGCTTCCCTAAGTTTAAACCATGGAAGAGAGGCGATAAGGTGTGGTTATCAAACAAGAACCTTAAAACCTCCTATTCATCAAAGAAACTCAGCCCAAAAAGGGAAGGACCCTTCCTCATCACCAAAGTAATCTCTCCCATAACCTACCAATTGGAACTACCTCCAAACTGGAAAATTCATAATGTATTCCATGCTTCCCTACTTTCCCCATTTGTCCAAAATGACAAATATAGGATCGCCGGAACTCCGCCTCCCCCTGAGATCATAGGTGATGAAGAAGAGTATGAGATCAAGCATATCATCAACCACAGAGGACACCCAGGACACAGATTGTATTTAGTACAGTGGAAAGGATACTCAATGGCAGAAAACACCTGGGAATCAGAGAACAACTTCACCCACGCCAATGAAACTCTACAGACATATAAAAGAAAACACAAATTATGATCAACGATAAACAACCCACTACCTGCTGCAACTTCTACAAATTCTCTCTCCACTCTAACAAACCTATGAAATTCTCCTACTGATTTTCACACATCTCCATCTTTACCCCCAGAAGAAAAAGACATTATGACCAGCAACACATTCAAACTCACTAGTGTTATTGTCAGATTAATTATTGTCCTTACCACTATTAACCCCTGCCCAATATTCCTTTCCTTATTATCAATCATTCTCTTCCTTTTTTCCTACCTTACAGATGACCTCCTCTTCCTATTTTAATCACCCTAAGATTCATCATTCATATTCAATTTGATCTCTATTCCGATGATATCAATCTCTCCTCTCACACTGCTATTTTCTTCTTCATATATGTCCCTTATCCTTGCCCTGATCAAAGATGTCTTCAATCTCCAGATCCTCCCACCCTCTTATAGGAGAATTGCATACACTGCCATTTTGGATGATCCCCAAGGATTGGCCTTATTAGAAGCCAACCTGGAACTCAGGAAACTATCCTCAATCATCCTCCTCATCGAAACATATCGCAGCTATGTCTCCACAAGACTCCTGGTCAAAAAGAACATCATTGAAAACCTTAGTGAGGTGATTGCAGAAAATCTCTGCACAGCTGGGGCTCAGACCCTCGATGCCCTCCACTTCTGCGGACTGGGATATTTCATCAAACGACTCCCCACCTCCACTTTCTTCAGAAAGATCTATCCCATCTACCTCCAGCTACCCAGAGGTATGGGACAGTGAGGATTTATTGACCTTGAACTTGCAAGACAGTTTGCCTTCCTTAATGGCAGCAGTTTCCCATTTGAGACTGAGTCAGATAGACGGATCAGAGGAAAATCAGCAGATAGCAAAGAACAAGAGAATCTTCTTCCCCTCCTGATTCATATCAATCAACCTCTTACGGAAGTTAAGGGCCCAGAGAATGCGGAAAGATCCAAAGGAGAAGTTGATGAAACCCCACTGTGACAGCTTATCCCCCCAACCACTCCGTCCCCCCACTCCTTACCCAGACTCCCTCAGTGACCTAAGTGACCTCTCTCCACCAGAATCCCCAGAAATGACTCCCCAGCCTCACCAACCCTCCCCAGAGTCTACCAATGCTATCAGTGTGGAAGTCCCCACCATCTCTGACCCGCCTGCCCCAACTACACCTGTCCCTATTGCAGGCAGGATGCTCCAGGACATCCCCAACATCTCTGCCCTGATCACGTGGAGAATCGATCTAACTAGGTGGATGATGGATTGGGATGAGATCAATGAGGTCCATTGACCTTATCGACAGGGTAATGTCATGCATCAAGTGGATTATCTGAGGAGGGCCACCCCTTTTCCTCATGAAGGGGATTGGCCTTGGCTCAATGCCAACATTTCCACCACTGCCTACGGAGGGAACCTTGATATGAGGCATCAGTTCTGGAATGGAGAGGCAGAAGGAGTGATGTGGGGAGAGGAACCATTGGGCGATGCTGTCCTGGGATGGTGGAATGTGCAAGCACCACTGATCCATCTAGAGGAGACTGCTCCTGCACCAGAGTGGCCCACTGATCCTGCATGGATGTGATTGCATCCACACCCAACTGTAATTTCAGTATGAACTCTTTTTCTTATCTACAAACTATAATTTTCTTTTGATCACACCCTTACACTGGTGTGATCTTTCTTTCTTCCATCCATGCTTATCTATGTAAACCCTTCACCCTACGGACAGCCTTCCCCCCCTTCCTGTGGCTGCTTGTTATGGTCATAGTAGTTCCCCATCTCCTATAAATAGTGCTGCCCATGTATAGATAATTCCCTAACTAGATCTACATTTAATCTACGTGGTATTTGGTTCAATGGTTGCCCCTGAAGAGAAGGTCACCGATAAGACTTACCCAAACCATTCTGGACTTCTATCAGTCTACTGTCCACTGTTGAGTAACAGCTTGAACTTGGCAAAATATTTGTGTCTTGGATCTATACCCATAGATTGCGTCACACAGAAAACCAAGTAATAATCCTAACAGATCACAAAAATCTACTATATTTCAAAGAACCCTGAAAACTCACCAGATGCCATGCTAGATGGCAGTTATTCCTTCAAGACTATGACCTCACCTTCCACCATGTACCAGGAAAAAACCTTTCTCCTGCCAATGCCTTATCTTGGAAGGACCTACCCCCTACCACTGAAGACAATACTGATCTTCTTCTACTCCCCGATGATCTCTTTATCAGGAAGATTGACTTAACCCTCCAAGAGAAAATAACCGCCTCTACCCCATCCAATCCACTAGTTCTGAAAGCCCTACAACACCTAGAGGATGATGTAACCACTCCTCTTCCCCGATCCTCACCAAAAGACTGGACCTTCACTGATGGCAAACTATACTATCAGAAATGACTCTACATTCCAGAACAATCCTGTCACCCTTTGGTACACTCCCTCCACCACTCCATGACTGGCAGACACAGCAGTCAATACAAGACTATCCAAACCCTCTCTAAGGACTATTGGTGGCCAGGAATGTCTTCCTTCATCCGCCAATTTATCGCCAGATGTCCCACCTGCCAATCCAATAAGATTCTCACCCACCTGATAATACCCCCTTTATCCCCTATCCCCACAACTGCCAACCACCCATTCCAACACATCTCTATGGATTTAATCATGGACCTACCCCCTAGCAATGGCTTAGATAGCATTTTGGTCATGGTCAACCATGGGCTTACTTGGGGGGTAATTTTCATCCTGACCAACAAAACAGTATCAGCGGAAGGAATAGCATCCCTTTTTCTACATCACGTATTCAAAAGATTCAGATTACACAACAAAGTAATCTCTGACCAAGGCCCCCAATTTGCTTCTGCATTCACCAGAGAACTTGCCCAACTACTTGAATACAATGTAGCACTCTCCACCGCCTATCACCCACAAACAGATGGAGAAACTGAACACGTAAACCAAGAACTAGAAAACTACTTACAGATATATTGTTCCAACCTACCCAACAAATGAACAGATCTCCTCCCAATCACTAAATTTCACCATAATGCCACTATCCACTCTGCAACCAAACAAACCCCGTTCTTTGTCATGATGGGATATGAACCATGATCCTATCCTCCCCTCAGAAAAACCTTCTTCCCCACAGCAGAAAACCACCTGAAAACTTTAGAAAATGCCAGAGAAGAAGCCAAAGCCACCCTTACCTTATCCCAACAAAACATGACGAAGAAAACTCGATCAAACTTTAAGCTGTGGAAAATAGGAGACAAAGTTTGGTTATCTAATAAAAACTTAAAAATCCTGTATATCTCCTGAAAGCTTGCTCCCAGAAGAGAAGGCCCCTTCAAAATCATCAAAGTTCTTTCCCCACTTACATATCAACTAAAGTTACCAACAACCTGGAAAGTTCACAACATATTCCATGCTTCCCTTCTTTCTCCATTTACCCAAACAGAAGAGTACAGAACTCCATTTACCAAACCACCCCCAATGGAAATAGATAATGAAGAAGAATATGAGATCGATCAGATCATAGAACACAGAGGACCTTCTGCCTGGTGACAATACCTTGTCCACTGGAAAGGATACCCCTCTTCAGAAAATACTTGGGAAAAAGAAAACAACTTCACCAATGCAGACGAAGTATTAAAAGAATATAAAAACTATCACTCTCTTTAAAGAACTATGCATTCAAAACAACCCTCCATTTACATGCCCTTCTACAAGTTCTCCCTAAAACCCTTTACTCAGAAAAACTCCAAAAGCATTTGAAAATTCTCCCACATTTCCATCTTTATCCCTGGATGATATGTACACTTTGATTGAACCCATATCGAAGAATGCTCTTTCTATTGTCAAATCCCCTATTGTCCTTATCACACTTCCCCCTGGTGATCTCTCACAGTGGCATACTCCAATCAAATCCACATTGATCCCCTTTGTCCTAGTTGACCTTATCTTTACAATTCCATTATTCCCACCATCTTTCCTGTCAATATGAACATTTATCTCTCTTCCATTTCAGACATTTATATTCTAGATACTTTACCCATCTCCAAGTGATAACACCTCTATGCCCTCTTCCTCAATATGCCAACCACCCTCGAACATCTTCTCAACCACGATGATCTACAGTTCCCTTCCCCCCTCCTCACGACCATCTTCTCCTACAGAAGCTTCACAGTGGTCAGGAATGTGGCAGCCACATTGCCTGACTTTCCCAACAATGCTACCAATGCCCTTGAAGAGTCTATTGAGCACATTCTGGACACCCTCCACCACCTTAACTTCAACAGAACCATCAGCTCTCTCCCAGCCATTCTCCTACTCAACTTCATTGAACAGGTATTCCAGGAACAACCTCAGTTTATTCAACTCAGAGGATATTGCTCAGGAAGATATTATCGAAGTATCATCTGAGCTAGCATTGGAAATTTCACTAATGCGATTATCTTGGCTAACCGGGTCCCTCCACTCCTGCGCCATGGCCCTAGTGGAAGGAATCCTCATTCCTGCTCATCACATACCGACTCATCTCCAGAATCATCTGACGAGGGACAAGGAACCCTCCCCATACCACCTCCCCTCCAAGATTGAATCACCAGTCCCCCTATCCCAGCTCGACAGTTGGCATCTACAGTCCCTTATCCAGCACTTCACTGTCGATGATGCAAAGGAACAGACCACACCATTACCACCTGCAGGAACTACTCCTGCCCCTTCTGTCACCACACCACCCCAGGACATGGTCCTCATCATTGCCCAGAATGACCCCACTCTTCCAGGTTGGAGAATGAGGACAGATCTATGGCATGAATTGGGGTTTTAGCCATATGACAGAGGTAATGTTATGATCTCTGACAGAGATTACCTCAGTCACAGGAAGGACTGCTTCTGTACTACGTGTTGGCTCTGGATAGGGAATGGCTATGACATGGATGAATTGGATCCTTCTCCAGAGGAGGAACCGGAATGGCCAACAGCAGACGAGTGGTGACTGGGAGAGGGTTGAAAGTCGTTCGGACAGACCCCTTATTTTTCCTTGGATACCCAAAAGCTGAGTTCATCTTTCCACCTCAGTATTGGGGATGTTTTAGGTCGTTGATCTACTTCAGATCTTCTATCAATGACCTCTCTGTTAATGTACCAATATTTCAGTTCTCCTCATGGAGACCTCATTGTTTATCTTCCATTCTCCTATTCCAGTATGTCGGGCATCAATGCCCTCTTTCCATTTACCTTATCCTGGGACTACCTCATTTCCTTGCCTCATGTGAGGTGCAGCATTTGTGGATCTTGATCTGCAGTGCCTCTTCCTTTCCACAATATGGATTTATACCTTAGGGAATCACTATAAATACGGTAACCACTTGTACTTGTAACCTCAGCTAGATCTATGCAATCACAAGTGTGGTGTCTAGTTTCCTCAGTGTGAAAGAGTCACTGCAGCGATTGAACTCCTCAGATTTCTACTAGTCTTTGTACTACTATTGAGTGTACACTGCAATAAAGGATCAGACTAGGTGTTATGCTTGTCCAGTGTAATACTTTCCCAGCAGATCTTTAGCCCTTCCCAGAGTGGTAGCAGCATTGCATCCTTGGGGGGGAAGATCTTTATGGGAATTCTTTCCCATCCCTTCCCCATTTAGTATATAAGCACCCTGTATTCTTAGCACATACCTTAGCTAAATTCTACATGATCTTACATGGATAACAGCATACCTTGGAAAGATGGACAGTTTACCTTTCCTTGAGAGAGTTCAAGTCTGGATCGGACTAAACCTTCGCCATCTCATCCTTACATTCATCTACACTGGGTGGCTGTCTGTTACGATTTGTCCCTGGGACATAGCTGAGTGCTACATGGACTACTCTTTTTCTGAACACTTGTTCCTTTTCATCACTTACACCGATTCCTAGATGAGTCCTTGTACATTCCATGCGGAGATGCTCTGTTTCTCTTGACTCATCTAGTCTTTGTTATTCATGCTTACCTGATTTCCCTTGGTCATAGACATTCCCTTTGATCCAATTACTCACTGTATATTTGTCATGGATGAGTCATTCCTTATCTCTTATCTTGGTTCAACCCTTGACCATTCTGACTCTGATACGGAACATGAGATGTGGAGCCTTTCGGTGACTAGGTTGTTGAACGTTCCTAGTCTAGTCCCAGTGGTAGTAGCAATATAGAAGATAGCGAGCCGAACCGCATAGATGAAGGTAAGGATCTGATGTCAAAGATTAAGTGCGACCCGCACTTGAACTCTCTCGAGAAATGGTAAACTGTCCACCATTTCAAGGTATGCTGTTATCCACGTAAGATCATGTAGAATTTAGCTAAGGCTAAACTAATAATACATAGGCGCTTTTATACTAAAAGGGGAAGGAGATGGGAAAGTGTTCCCATCTTGGTAATTGGAAATAAAGTACCCCAACTGAAGATCGTTGGGGAAATGAGGCAGCATCCATTATCTTAATGACATGCACTGCCATGAACAGTCCAATGGAGAAAGGCAGTGCATGAGAATTCTCTCAGGGTCGTGAGAGAATTCACACATAGAATATGCAATTCTAAATAAAAGAGTCTGTCCCAAGAATAGAAGGGTAATGGGCTAACAAGGAAGGAGTCAAAGCACAACGCAGCTGCTGTGAGGAGCGGGTATGGGTGTTGTGCTTATGAATGAGTCTTGGAGCCCTGCTATTCTAGAATGGGGTGTCATCATCTGTAGAGTTGGTCCAGTCATACCAACCCCTACTGCTATTGTCCCTCCTGGGCATGTTACTTGGTGTAGGAGTTACACCCCACTCATTGGGGGAGGCCGTCCAATCAGCATAAAAGTCCTCTTCCCTCCTGTATTGATAAAAGTCCTCTTCCCTCCTGTATTGATAAATGTCTCCTCCGAGGAGACTCTCCCGAGAGAACTGCAGGACATCCCATAGTGGGTCGTTGGTCTCCCGCATCCACGACAGATAGGGCCTGTCGAGCTCGTCAGGAAAAAGAGTGGGTGGGTGCATCCATCATTCCGTAACAGACTCATCCATTCCATTATTATCTCAGCTTATCTGTTCTTCCTGACTTAGCCCCTGATCTCAGATCACCTTCCATTCTTCTGGCTAAGTCAGCACTTCTTTGATGTTCCATTGTATTTTTGGACATTCTGATGACTCATCACCATGACTCATCATCAGTCCCCTTTACCCTGCTCCCTTTCTTGTACTACACAGCTGCCTTCCCCTGATCACTATATATAGCGGCTTCCTCTATACCATAGTTCCCCATCTTAGACCTTCCTTGCATAATTCCCTATCATCTCTACCATGATCCCCTGATACTCCTGTACCCTCCATGTTATGGAACGATGGGTATGGCTGCCTACTTCATACCTGGAGAAGCTGGATGCTCTGTCTTTTTTTTTTTCTTTGGTACAGCCAATGGACCTAGATGTGATGCGATCTATGGATATAGATCCAAGACACAAAGATATCGCCAAGTTCTAGCTGTCACTCAACAGTAGACAGGAGACTGGTAGAAGTCCAGGATGGTTATGGTAAGTCTTGCTGCGTTCCTCCCTTAGGAATAGCAGTTGAACCAAATACCATGTAGATTAAACGTAGATCTAGTTAGAGTTCTACTGTATATGGGCAGCTTCTATTTATAGGGGAGGGGAACTACTATGACTGTAAATAGAGATCACAGGAAGGAAGGGAAAGCTGTCCGTAGGGTAAAGGGTTACAAGTAGATAGTTGTAGGTGGGGGAAGTGGAGATCGCACCAGTGTAAGGGTGCGATCAAAAAGAAACTAAGTCCAAAGATAATGAATAGAGTTCATACCGAAATACTGGTAGGGCGTGGATGCAATCACATCCATGCTTCATCGGTAGGCCACTCCAGCAGGGGTGCGGTCTCCTCTAGCTGGATCGGTGGTGCTTGGACGTTCCACCATCCAGGGACCATGTCTCCTATGGGTTCCTCTCCCCAGGTCGCTCCTTCAGGCTCTCCATTCCAGAATTGGTGCCTCATGTCTAAGTTCCCTCCGTAGGCAGCGGTAGCGATGTTGGCATTCAGCCAGGGACGATCCCCTTCATGAGGAAAAGGGGTGGCTCTCCTAGGGTAGTCCACATGATGTGTGACATTACCCTGTTGATAAGGTCGATGAACCTCATTGATCTCATCCCAATCCATCATCCACCTAGTTAGATCCAGCCTCTGTGTGCTTGGGGCAGAGATGTTGGGGGTGTCCTGGGGTGTCCTGTCAGCAGTATGGACAGGTGTAATGGGGGCAGGAGGGTCGGAGATGGTGGGGACTTCCACATTGATAACATTGATAGGTTCAGGAGAGGGTTGGAGAGGATGGGGTGTCATTTCAGCAGAAGGAGATTCTGGTGGAGAGAGGTCGCTTAGGTCACTGAGGGTGTCTGGGTAGGGAGTGGGTGGCCGGGGTGGTGGGGAGTGAGGGCGGTTTTGGGGAGGACTCGTCGATTTCTCCGTCAGATCTTTCTGGGATTTCCGGGACCTTAACTTCCATAAGAGGCTGATTGATATGAACCGGGATGGGAAGAAGATTCTCTCGTTCTTCACTATCTGCCGATTCTCCTCTGATCCGTCGATCCGGCTTAGTCTTAAACGGGAAACTGCTGCCATTAAGGAAGGTGAACTGTCTTGCAAGCTTGATGTCGATAAATCCTCACTGTCCTATACTTCGGGGTAATTGGAGGTAGATGGGGTAGATTTTTCTGAAGAAAGTGGAGGCTGGGAGTTGTTTGATGAAGTGTCCCAGCCCGCAGAAGTGGAGGGCATCGAGGGTCTGAGCCCCAGCTGTGTGGAGATTTTCTGCAATCGCCTCACTAAGGTTCTCAATGATGTTTTCTTCGACCAAGAGTCTTGTGGAGATATAGCTGTGGTAAGTTTCTATGAGGAGGATGATGGAAGATAGTTTCCTCAGTTCCAAGTTTGTTTCTAATAAGGTCAATCCTTGGGGGTCGTCCAAAATGGCGGTGTAAGTGATTCTCCTATAAGAGGGTAGGAGGATCTGGAGATTGAAGACATCTTTGATCAGGGCGAGAATAAGGGACATATACGAAGAAGAAAATGGCGGTGTGAGAGGAGAGATTGATATTGTCAGTGTAGAGCTCAAAACATATTTGGATAATGAATTGTAAGGTGATTAAAATGGGGAGGGATGGGTGTCCGTAAGGTATGAAAAATGGAAGGGAATGGTTGATGATTAAAAGAGGAATGGTGGGCTAGTAGTGGTAGGGACAGTAGGATTCTTTGCAGTAGTATTGGTGGGTCTGGATGTGTTGCTGGTCGTAATGTCTTTTTCTTTTTGGGGTGAAGATCAAGATGTGGGAGAAGTGGTAGGAATATTTGGTGGGTTTATCGTGTTTGAGCAAGAACTTGTAGAAGTCGCAGCGTTCGGTGGATTGTTTGTCGTCTAACATAGTTTGTATTTCTTTTTATACGTTTGGAGGGTCTTGTCTGCATGTGTGAAATTGTTCTCAGGCTCCCAGGTGTTTTCAGCAGTAGAGTATCCTTTCCATTGCACTAAATAGGATTGGCGTCTTGGGTGTCCTCTGTGATTGATGATACGCTCGACTTCGTATTCTTCTTCGTCACCTATGATGTCAGGGGGTGGTGGAGTTCCGGCAATCCCGTATTCCTCATTTTGGACAAATGGGGAAAGAAGGGAGGCGTGGAATACGTTATGGATTTTCCAGTTCGGGGGTAATTCCAATTGATAAGTTATGGGTGATAGGACTTTCATGATGTGGAAGGGTCCTTCCCTTTTTGGACCGAGTTTCTTAGATGGATAGGAGGTTTTAAGGTTTTTATTGGATAGCCACACCCTGTCACCATTCCTCCAAGGTTTAAATTTGGGGTAATTGTGGGAAAATTGTTGGGTGTTGGTGATCGCAGCTAGTGCTTCATCTCTGGCATTTCCTAATTCTTTCAGGTGTTTTTCGAGGGTGGGGTTAAAGGTTTTTCTGATTGGTGGATAAGCTCTTGGTTCATATCCCATTATCAGGTTGAATGGGGTTTGTTTAGTTGCGGAATGTACCAAGGAGTTGTGATTGAATTCTGCCATTGGGAGTAGTTCGCTCCACTTATCTTGTTGTCCTTGGCAGAATACCTGTAGGTAAGTTTCCAGTTCTTGGTTTACTCGTTCAGTTTCGCCATTGGTTTGTGGGTGATATGCGGTGGATAGTGCAACGTCATAGTCAAGTAGTCAAGCAAGTTCCTTGGCAAATGCCGATGCGAATTGTGGACCCCGATCTGAGATTATCTTGGAATGTAGTCCGAAGCGTGGGAATATGTACTTGAAAAATAGAGTTGCTACTCCTGCTGTGTCGACCGTTTTGGTAGTTGGGATGAAAATTGCCCCCCAGTTAAGGCCGTGGTCCACCACGACCAATATAGAGTCCGCCCTGTGGGAGAGGGGTAGATCGGTGATCATGTCCATAGAAATGGTGTGGAAAGGGTGTGGGCTGGTGACAGGGATGGGGACCAGTGGAGGACAGGATAGGTTATTGATATTCTTGTTTTGTTGGCATATTGGGCATCCGGCGATGTATTTTTGGACAAAGGTGGAGAGTCCTGGCCACCAATAGTCCCGGGATAGGAGTTGGATCATTCGGTGTTGTCCTCCATGTCCTCCGGCGGCAGATGAATGGGTGGAGTGGACTAAGTCCTTTCTAGCATCGGGGGGTATGTAGAGGTGGTGGCGGAAGTAGAGTTGTCCTTCTTCGTAGGTCCAATCTGAGGGGTGGGATTTGTCGGGAATGTGATTTTCCTTGTACATGCGTTGTAGTGCATCTAGCACTAACGAGTCCTTTTTGGAAGAAGCTTTAATTTTATCTTGTAATGCGATGTCTATTTGGTTGACAAATAGTTCTTCTGGTAATAGCTGGATCTGGTTGTTGTCGTTATCAAGGCTTGGGTTTGGTATTCTTGATAGGGTGTCTGCTGGGCCCATTTGTGTTCCAGGGAGGTGATGGAATACCAGATCATACTCTTGTAGAAATAGTTGCCATTACACATGTCATCTGGAGAGTTTCCGTGCTTCTTTGAAGTATAGGAGATTTTTGTGGTCCATTAGAAGGGTTACCAGATGATTGGTCCCGGTTAGATAATGTCTCCAGTCATCCAATGTGTGTATTACCCCTAGGAGTTCCTTGTCATAGATGTCATAATTCCGCTCCACTGGGGATAAAGTGCTAGATTGGTATGCGCATGGGTGGAGATCTCCGTTGAGGTCTTTTTGCATTAACACTCCTCCTGTCCCTACTAGTGATGCATCCGTCATGACGAAGAAAGGTTTGTTTGGGTTGGGGATGAAGAGCACAGGTTTCTCCAGAAATTGTTCCTGGAGTTCCTTGAAGGCTTTGTCTTCTGCGGGCCCCCAAGACCACTTGCGTTCTTTTCTGGTTAGTTCTATAAGTGGTCTGGCTTTGGTCAAGAATCCATTTATGAATTTTTGATAGAAGTTGCAGAATCCTAGAAAGGAGTGTACTCCTTTTACTGTGGTTGGGGGATTCCATTCTTTAATAGCCTTGAGTTTGATGGGGTCCATCTCTGTTTGTCCTTCAGAGATGATCATTCCAAGATATTCCGTGCTCTTGGTGTTGAAGGAACATTTTTCCAGTTTTAGATATAGTTTATGTTCCATCATCCTTTCCAGGACTTTCTTGGTCCTTTTGTCATGGGTTTGTTGGTCGGGGGAGTGGATAAGGAGGTCGTCCATGTATATGATTAGCCATCCTTCAGCTAGGTAGTCCGCAAAGATATCGTCCATTAGTGCCTGAAAGGTAGCAGGGGAATTACAGAGTCTGAAGAACATTACTGTTGGTTCGAATAGCCCCATTGGTGTGATGAAGGTGGCTTTCCATCTGTCTTCAGGTACTATTCGAACATTGTTGTATCCCCATCATACATCCATTTTGGTGAAGATCTTAGATCCCTTTAGCTTGTCAATTAGGTCTCTGATGAGGGGTAATGGGTAAGCATTCTTGACCATATGCATATTTAAGTATCAGTAGTCTTGGCAGGGTCAGAGTTTTCCATCTTTCTTATCTATGAAAAAGAAAGGGGACGCTTGGGGGGACTTGGATTTCTGGATTTTTCCGTTTTTGAGATGTTCCTCGATGAATTTTCTACATGCTTCCATTTGTTTGGGATTTAATGGGTAATTTTTGGCTCGTCGAGGTGTAAAAGAGGGGAGGAGATCAATGTGATGGTCATAACTTCTTTTCGGTGGTAGGGTGGCAGTGGCCTCTTCTGAAAATACATACTTGTTGATACTGCTGGAATTTCTTTGGTAACACTATTTTGTTTTTTTGCTCTTTTCGGGCAAGGTCCATTGAGATAGTGAGTTTATGGATTTCTTCCTGTTCAGTGCAGCATCGGATAAGTACTTCCTCATTGGGTTCTTCCGCAAGATTGGTGGTTAGGTATTTGACCAAATATCATTGTTCCTCTGGGCATGCTCCCTTCTTTTCTCCTTTTAGTTCCCAGTGTACCCAATCGATTATAGGGTTATGTTTGGCTAGCCAGCTCATTCCTAGGATCATATCAGTTTTCCCGCTTTTGATCACTAAGTAGTCCCTGGTTTCCCTTTTTCCTCCAATGGATGTAGTGATGGTGGCTTTGTGGGTTATATCTCCTCCAGTGTTGGATATTCCATCCACATTGACGGCGATTCTTCGTATTTTTAGTTTTATGAGAGGGAGTCATAATTTTCGAGTGACAGATTCATTGATGAAGCAGTTGGTTGCTCCACTGTCCACTAGGGCTTTTAGTTCAATGGTTCCTGGAATTATTTGAATGGGGATGGTGATTGACTTTCGTTCTATAGATTGTACATTCCAGGTTTTAGGAGAGTTACACATTGATTGAGCTCTCCTGGTTAAAAACCCTTGGTGCACTCTACTCAGTTTCTTAGCTCTTCCGTGCTTATTTTAGCAATGGTTTCCTCTTCCTCTTCTTCTTGGTAGGTAGGTTCCTCGTACACCTCTTTGAGGATCTTGATGACGTCTTCTTCTTTTACATCTTTATCTCTGAGAATTTTAATGTAATCGGCAACTGCCAATGATGCTGGGGTGGCGGAGATTTCCTTGGTTTGTTCCTTCTTTTGGAACTTAGTGTGGGAAGATGTTCCTGGTTGCGGATGGTTTCTGGTAGAGCACCCTACTTTGTGACAGATGAAGCAGTGATTTTCCTTTACGTGTTTTGCACGATTAAATGGGGATAGTTTGATGACGTCTACATCCATCGCATTTGGGTCGCATGTTTCTGCTTTGTATCGATTCCCTTTCAGGTCACGAACTCTTTTGATCTGTCTCATTTGCCTATGAGCAGATTCAATCCACTCTTTAAGGGTCTCTGGTTCCTTTATGGCTATGACTTTTTCCACGATCAACAGATTGAGGCCTCTGATAAACCATTCTATCAGGGTGGTATCATCCGTCATCTTAGCTTTTCCGGCGTAGAGCTGAAAGTCCTGTGTGTATTCCTGCAACTTCTTTGTCGTAGGAAAGGATTCTTTATCCTTCTGTCTGAGAGCAGCTAACTTCCTCCTGTGGTCCAAGTGGTCCTCCTTGGATGAGAACACCGCGAGAAATCTGTCTTTGAAGGTTTTCCAGCCTTCTGTGTCTGGGACCGTTCCCGCCTCTCGCTGATTGTAGTATGCTTCTGGAAATGTCTTTCCTCTTCCCTTGCTCATTTTATTTAAGGCAGTGTTGATTCTGTCTTGTTTGTAGGTGTAGATATCGTCGTTCATGGAGAAGTAGTTGGCCATGGTCATGATCCACCATGTTGCATCTTCGGATTCTCCTGAGAAGTCGATGGGTAGGCCTGCCCGTTTTTCGGTCATCCTGGTTCTTTCTCTCCACAGAGGTGGATCGATATCCAAGGCTAACTCTAGTTCTGTTGGGTCCGACGTAGCTGTATTCGGTGGGACAGGAGTTGGAGTCCTGTCGGCTGTAACAGTTTCTGTGTTAAGGGTCGGAGGTGCAGGTAGGCTCTGAGAAGGGCAACGATAGATTCTGGTTGAATGGGGTTGGGGGTTGAGATGATGGCTAGGAGTAGTAGAGCTTCCTCTGATTCGAAGTCTTCAAGACGAATCAGGGATAGGGTGGTTTCGGTAGGAATTGTTGATGTTGTGGGTTTCTTCTTCCTCGGATGGGAGGTCAGCAGCAGAGTAAATGTTGGTCGGATCTTCCCTAGTGGGGATTTGGGCCCACTAGACTCTTCTTGGTAGAACAAGGAGTGAACAAGGTTCAACTAGATCTTTTGTGATGTGATCTACGGATATAGATCCAAGACACAAAGATATCACCAAGTTCTAGCTGTCACTCAACAGTAGACAGGAGACTGGTAGAAGTCCGGGATGGTTATGGTAAGTCTTGCTGCATTCCTCCCTTAGGAATAGCAGTTGAACCAAATACCATGTAGATTAAACGTAGATCTAGTTAGAGTTCTACTGTACATGGGCAGCTTCTATTTATAGGGGAGGGGAACTACTATGACCATAAATAGAGATTACAGGAAGGAAGGGAAAGCTGTCCATAGGGTAAAGGGTTACAAGTAGATAGTTGTAGGTGGGGGAAGTGGAGATCGCACCAGTGTAAGGGTGCAATCAAAAAGAAACTAAGTCCAAAGATAACGAATAGAGTTCATACCGAAATACTGGTAGGGCGTGGATGCAATCACATCCATGCTTCATCGGTAGGCCACTCTGGTGGGGGTGCAGTCTCCTCTAGCTGGATCAGTGGTGCTTGGATGTTCCACCATCCAGGGACCATGTCTCCTATGGGTTCCTCTCCCCAGGTCGCTCCTTCAGGCTCTCCATTCCAGAATTGGTGCCTCATGTCTAAGTTCCCTCCATAGGCAGTGGTAGTGTTACGGAACGATGGAGGCGCTCCCCAACTCTGTACCCTGAGGTGCTAGATGCGCTGTCTTTTTCTTTTTCTTCAGGACATTTCGCCGAGATGCAGGACGACTTCTCAAGCTCCCTAGCTTGGGGAGATTCGTTAGACACCTGGTCGGCGTCACCCCCACTACCAGACAACCAGGAGAACGTTCCCCCTGGGGACGAGGAGTGGTTCACTTGGGATGCTCAGGAGTTGTATGATTATGTAAGGCGGCACAAGAACCTTTTCCCGTTCAATTCCGAATGAGTTCCTTCTTTATTTATTTTCGCTAATCTTTTAGAATATATTCGATCTATTCCACAGTTATCGTTAATTACCTAACCACCCTTCCCGCTCCACACAGCATCTGCCGGTTTAGGTATTACCTCCCTTTCTCCCGATAGATCTCATATATCCTTTACTCGATCCCTTAGGTGATTCTCTCACACTAGTGAGGAGATTCCCATGCACCGCCTTTCTTTCTTATCTACAGGTGGTGCATGCCGTCAATTATGGTAGTTATTTCCCGATCTCATCACAGATGGGATCAATGCTCTTCTCCTCTTTTGTTGAACGGACGCTCTTCCATTCTCTGCCTCTCTTTTGGCAGACAGTATTCCGAAACCCCCGCAGGGAATAAGTTCTCATCTTATTCCCCTTACGTATAAATAGCGCCCATGTAACTTAGTACTTTTCCTTAGTTAGATTCTATGCAATCCAACGTGGAGTCAACTGCACCTTTGAGCGAGGAAGGTTCTTCGTTCATCGAGAGAGTTCTCTTGAGGCATTGCCTCAATCACTGCTATATCGTCTACACGCTAGGCACTCGCGCCAGAGCCAACATCCTTACCGGATTCATCCGTCGCTGCCCTTGTCTCGGTTATGTCGACAATTACATTGCCAAGAGACTCGGACTTCACATACTGCGTTCCGTATCAGGTAGCGATGTTGGCGTTCAGCCAGGGACGATCCCCTTCATGAGGAAAAGGGGTGGCTCTTCTAGGGTAGTCCACATGATGCGTGACACTAGATGTAGACTTCTTGAGTGGGCTCACTTGGGGAGACTCCCTCGACATCTGGAACATATCCCCACCCCTTTCCGATAACCAAGAGAATGTTCCTCCTGGGAATGCGGGGTGGTTCACCTGGGATGCTGAGGAGTTAGTGGAGTTCCTACTCCGAGCAGACAGGCCCTTCCCATTTCTCTAAGTTCTTTCTCTTTCCTCTTTCTTCCCATTTACCCCTCAGTTGTTCTTCCGACTCCCGAGCAGGTTTACTTATCTCGATTAGGATATATCAGTTCATCCTCATGTTATGGCAAGTTATTGTGTCACCCATACCTTCTCCACACAGCAGCTGGACACAGTATTACCCCTTCTCTCCTCTGCCGAACTTATATATTCACTCTAGAGATTAACTTTGGAGCTTCTCCTCAATTAGGAGGAGGTCCCATGCACTACCCTTCTCTTTTCTCCATAGGCAGTGCATGATTCATTAAACTCTGTTTCTTCTAAGGATGCTCTCCATTCTTCATCCCTGATCAGGGGTGAACCTTACTTCTACTTGGGAAACCTTCCCTTATAGAAGTATGTTTCCATACCTACTCCATTTAGTATATAAGCACCTTTGTACTATAGTTAGCTCTCTAGCTATATTCTACGCAACCTTATGTGAAGTTTACACTGCACCTTGGAAAGGTGGACAGTTTACCTTTCCTCGAGAGAGTCCTTATCAGGCAAACCCTGAACTATCGCCTCATCATCTTCCATGAGGCTGTCGCCACACGGGAATTAGTACTAGCAATGTGCCTTTGGTTCAGTCCCAACTTAGGAGCCTTTGATCAGCTGATTGCACGGAGACTTGGACTTCACATCCTGCATTCCATATCACTCCACCACTTTGAATCTATCTTTGCATCTCTCATTGTCATCTACTCAACTCAGACATCTGACAGTCATTTCAATCCAAGAGCATCTTTCCTTCAGCAAGATCCCCTGAATGACATCTTCCTTTGTCACCTTGCTGAATGACTATTCCGATTATTGGTGATGTTCCTCCATCCTCTTATCCTTCATCACATCACCAACCCCCTTGACTACTGAGGGCTCTCTGATCTGCCATCTTCAAGCCACCTCCTTGATAAGTACTCTGGCAGTTCTCCTGCCAAGTCCATCTTATGGCAATACCCATTGCACTTCCCTGATCTCCAGAAATGTTCTCCTTAACCCTCACCTATCACTGTCCTCCTTCTCCATCCGCCTCCCAGAGCTTACCTTCACCCTTCCCTTCCTTTCTTGTCTTTGTTCTTTGAATAGGGACATAAGGGCTACACTTGGACCTACCTGGTTCAAGCATAACACTGTCTATATTCTATCTTGCTACCACTTACAGGACTAGACTAGGAATGTTCAACAACCTAGTCGCTAGAAGGCTCCACGTCTCACGTTCCATATCACAATGCCCATGGGGGTCATTCTGGGAGTATCTGGTATGTAGTTAGAACACTGACCCCCATTTTCGGAGATGTTCCTGGACTTTGTCTGGACCATGTCAGAGGTGCCTTATCTCTTTGAAATACATAGAATTCACTTGGCAAAGTTCAGTGAACCTTTTATGTTTGCATCTCCACCCCCTTTTTAGAGATTTTCACTTTGGATTTATTCTTCCCTCAGTTGCTTTTCCCTCCTGTGGACTGCATCTGAGATAAGGACTCACTTATTTAGGATATATCCTAGCTAATATATAGTAGGACTTGTGTCCACTCTGCTAGCCCCCTCCACTCTAGCATTTTTAACAAAGTGTATGAAATCAACTCTGCTATTCTAGATGCTGTTCAACCACAGGAAAAGGATACCTATCTTAGTGCTGACTGATACAGAATGCAGGATATTAGCTGATCAAAGGCTCCTAGGTTGGGACTGAACCTAAGACACACTGCTAGTACCGATTCCCATGTGGCGATGGCCTCATGGAAGATGATGAGGTGATAATTCAGGGTCTGCCTGATAAGGACTCTCTTGAGGAAAGGTAAACCATCCACCTTTCCAAGGTGCAGCATAAACTTCATATAAGATTGCATAGAATTTAGCTGGAGAGCTAACTATATGTTATATCTGTACCTCCGACCCCCTCCTGGGCTTACTCTGACCATCTCCGGTCTCCATATCCCTACACCCTATATTCGCCCCTCATCACTCCCGCACAGACTATTGGACCTCCCATGATCACACTTGCAGCACAGCTCCAGCCATTGGTAGTACCCAGTGACATCACTTAGGTTCCTTTCTTATAGTTTAGGCTTTCACTTATCCTTATGCTGTTCTGGAAGTTCTATGACTCCAGAACATGACCCTTCATTTCTACATAGCCTTTTCCCTGCCTCAGGTATCTCTTCACCCAGTCTCTAGACTTTCCCCTTACATACCTGTTCTGTCTTGTATATAAGTTCGGATATCTCTTGTATGATCCTCAGTATGAATATCAACTAGAAATACAACCCTTCCAAGTTCATTTGACTTTCAACTCCTCTGGTCATCAACTCCTTCATCCTCCAGACACAGTTCACTCTCCTGTGGGAGTTGCCTTCGGGCACTCCCCAGAGTTGAATCAGACCTTGTCATTACCCCCAGTCATATGACCTACCTCCAACCCCACCATCTCCTTAACTCTGATCCTAAATACATGGAACATGAACCTGCAAGGGCATGACACATAAGTCCTGCGCTGATTCCACACCCCCTCTGCTCCATACTCCTCCTCATCTCCATCTCCCAGACCTCCGATCCACTCCCTCGTCCTTCCCCTTGGCTCCCTGCGCACCTCCTCCAGAGTTGTCGATTTACCTCTGGACATTGTGGGAGTTGTCCCAAACATCTGACCTTCCAGACCGGAGAAGACCTGGAACTCCCAAACGAGCTCTAGAGGCCCCGTCAGGCCTAGGGTATGAGGTAGAGAGGTACGGTTCTGACACTACAGTACAAAGGTGCTGATATACTAAATAGGGTATGGGAACATACTTCTATAAGGGAAGGTTTCCCGAATAGAAATAAGATTCATCCCCAGTTGGGAATGAAGAATGGAGAGCATCCATTTGGGAATAGACTTTAATGAATCATGCACTGCCTATGGATGAAAGAAGAAGGGCAGTGTGCAGAAGTCCTCCATATTGAGGATAAACTCCAAACCTAATCTCTAAGGCAGATATATGAGCTTGGCGGAAGATAGAAAGGGTAATACCACATCTGGCTGCTGTGTGGAGAAGGTATGGGTAATGTGGTAACTTGCCATAACATGAGAGTGAGTGAATATATCCTAGTCAAGAAAGGGATAAGTGAAATGGGGAAATAATTGAGAGGGATTGAAAAGAGAGAGATTAGAGAAAGGGAAAAGGTCTGTCTGCTCGAAGTAGGAACTCTGCTAGTTCCTCTGCATCCCACGTATACCACTCTGGATTCCCTAGTGGAACATTCTCCTGGTTGTCAGGGAGAGGAGGAGAAGCATTCCATATGTCAAGGGACTCTCCCCAAGCGAGTCTGCTTGTGAAGTCCATGTTAAGGTCCATTGGTTGCTCTATTGAAGAAAAAGAAAAAGATGGAGCGTCTAGCTCCTCTGGGTACAGAGTAGGTGGCCGCACCCATCATTCCATAACATTACCTCCCTCCTCCAGGTATAAGGGATGATTCCATTCATCCTCCAGCTCACTGAACCCTGCCACTATGGTGGACAAGGGGACAATCGGTTGTGGCATGGCCAGAAGAGATCTCATGGCAATGGGGGCAGGAGTAGAAGGGGCATCTCCAATATAGGAGGTGTTGTCCTCCACATTCAGGGCAGGACTGGTGAAGGGAGGGGGTGGAGAGTGTCAGGCAGTGGAAGGGAGGGTGGCTGGGGCTTCTTCTGGAGCATATGGTGCAAATGACATGGGGACAGTCCCAAGAGGTGGGGTGGGTGTAGTTGCAACTCGTGCAGTGGTAGTCAGTGCTGAGCTTGATATCCTCAGGGATATTCCGAGAGAGGGCAGGGAGTCTGTGACAGAGAGTGGGGGGAGAGGCAATCCTTCAAAGAGGGTTGTCTCTAGGTGGAGTAGACGGGTCAGGGATAGGGACAGGAGGGTCGGTGTTGTGTTGGTGAGCTCGGATGTGGGCAGATGATGGGTCCTCCAGTTCCAAGGGGTCCAGTAGTGAGGGGGAGAGGGGTCTAGCAGGCTGAGGAGGGATGAAGGGATCAACATCCCCTCCATCAATACTTGTTCTCTCTGCTGATATTTGGGAGAGTAGAGGTGGTGCTGGACTAGGAGGCACAGTTCCTCCACTAGTTCTGACGAGATTGAGAACCAACCTCTGGTTTCTGATGACTCTCCCTCAGATATTTGGAGCGAGGGGGCCGACAAGCTCCCAGACGAGTTTGTGGATGCTGAGGAGAGGGATCTCCTCGATAACCTGGTGGAATCCTGCCTCATGAAGAGATTGTCCAATGAGGACCCTGAGGTAGATGAGGTTTGAGGTGAGGATGGGTTGGCAGTGGATGGAG
This sequence comes from Austroboletus festivus, assembly GCA_038088875.1. Taxonomy (NCBI): domain Eukaryota; kingdom Fungi; phylum Basidiomycota; class Agaricomycetes; order Boletales; family Boletaceae; genus Austroboletus; species Austroboletus festivus. The sequence continues at coordinate 9,134 of JBBPJU010000084.1, read as the reverse complement.
AAGGGGCCGACATGGTCATCTGAGGAGTCACTGGGGTTGTTGTGGATAGAACAAATGTTGGCATATACCTTGTAGGTGTTTATAAGGGTAGTGAGGGGGCGCACTAATGCAGAGTGGTGTCATTCAATCAGCCAAGCTGCCACATAAGGGGAGTTCAAAAGATTGTGATAGAGATATCCCCTTTCTAACCTGGGGATCGATTTAAAGTTGTAGGCATTGCCTGCTTTTGCCGTAATGACGGGAATGTATGGTTCTTGTCAGGGAATGCTGAAAGGGGCAATAACTAGGTGGGTGATATCAATAGTAGTTCTTGGCATGCCAATGGTAGGGACAGTAGTCGAATTTGCAATAGTACCAGTGTTCTCCGACATGCTTGTTTAGGAAGTGCACTCATTTCTCTTTGATGATAATTTTCTGGCTGTCCTGAATGACCTCTTTTCTTTAGCAGGGACAAATTTGGTGTGCCAATGGCTGTATCTTTTATCCTGGAAGGTCAGTTGGGTGTCATAGACCATGATGCCTTTCACTTCTGAATTCGATGTGCCTTTTTATATGCAGTAAGCAGCTCATCAGAATGGGTGAAGTTGACTTCCAGTTCCCAGGTGTTTTCCAAGTGAGGATAGACCCTCCATTTGACCAAATAGGAGAGGTTACAAGATTCCCCTTTGTGGGATAAGATTTCCTCGATTTTGTACTCAGGTTCCTCATCTAGTTTCAGAGTGGGTTCCGGAGCGATATCTCTATATTTGTCAGATTCCGTAAAAGGGGAAAAAAGGGAGGCATGGAAAACATTATGGATTTTCCAGTGGCTTAACAGGCTGAGTTCAAAAGAGACATTATTAATATTTCGTAAGACCCGGAATGGGCCTTCTCTTTTCAGTAGTAGTTTTTGCAGTTCCCTTTTTGTTTTTAGGTTTTTTGTGGAGAGCCAAACCATATCCTTGTTCTGATAAGGGGAGTAGGCTTTCCCTTTCTGTCTCTTTTTGTATTCTTTCTGGGTGTACATTATTGCGGCTGTGGCTTCTTTCCAGGCTGTTCCCCATTGGTGGAGGGTGTACTGTACAGCGGGGATAAAAGTTTTCGTGATAGGCGGGAAGCCTCTGGGTTCATATCTGTTCATCATTAGGAACGGGGATTGTTTCATAGTAGAATGAATGGCCGAGTTGTGTGCAAACTCAGTGATGGGGAGGAAGTCACTCCAGGTTGAGGGGTTTTTGTGGCAAAATATCCTCAAGTAGGTTTCTAATTCCTGGTTGACCCTTTCCGTTTCCCCATCCATCTGTGGGTGGTAGGCAGAGGACAACTTCAGATTGTACTGGAGTAGTCAGGCCATTTCTTGGGCAAACACGCTGCTAAACTGGGGTCCTCGATTGGAAATTATGGAGTCATGGATGCCAAATCAGGAGAATACATTCTTCAGGAACAAGGCTGCTATCCCTTCTGTGGTCACAGATTTGGTAGTCGGGATGAAAATAGCCCCCTTTGAAAGTCCGTGGTCCACCATGACTAAAATAGCATCCCACAGGGGTGCTGGGGGAAGGTCGGTGATGAGGTCCATGGAGAGATGTTGGAATGGGCAGGTGGCAACTGTAGGGATAGGGATGATAGGAGGGCGATTAGGGTGGGTATTAACCTTGTGTTTTTGGCAAACCGGGCATCTGGCAAGGTAGTGGCAGAGAAACCAGGCCATCCTGGGCCACTAGTAGTCCTGGGAGATGAAGTTGTAAAGATGGTAGAAACCAGGATGTCTGGTTGTAATGGTGTTGTGTATGGCATGGACCAGTGGCTGTTGGTATTCCTCATTGACATAGAGCCATCCTTGGTAAAAGAGAGAATGGTTGCGAACCTCCCAATCGGAGGCTGCGGTGCAGGGAAAAGCAGGGTTGCCCTGTTCGACTCAGAGTAGTGTGTTGAGGGCAGCAGGGTCATGCAGCAGCTTTTCCAGCTGTGTGCAGAGGGTGATATTGATGGAGTGGATGAAGACATCATCGGGGATCAGCTGGATTGGGTCCTGAGTCTCATCTACCATGTCCAGGCAGGACAGGAAGTCTGCCGGAGCCATCTGGCCACCAGGGGTGTGGACCAGATGAAGATTAAAATCTTGTAGGAATAACTGCCACTGGGTGTGGCGATGTGACAAGTTGTGGGGTTGTTGGAAGTATGTGAGGTTCTTATGATCCATAAGAACCGTCACCGGGAATGCTGTTTCAGTGAGATAATGGCACCAATCCTTAAGGGCTAGGATAATGGCCAATAACTCCCGGTCATGAATGTCATAATTTCGCTTGGCTGGAGCAAATGTTGAGGATCTATAGGCACATGGGTGGAGATTGCCATTGCCATCTTTCTGCATAAGCACCACACTGGTGGCTGCTAATGACATGTCAGTCATCAGCCAGAACGGTTTCTGGGGATCTGGGTAACGTAGTATGGGGGCGTGGAGGAACAGCCTTTTTAGGGCTCGGAATGTGTCATCCGCCTTGGGGGACCACTCCCACCATTTCCCTTTGGTTGTTAGGGTGGTGAGAGGTCAGGCCAGGTTGGAGAATTCAGGGATAAACTTCCGGTAGAAGTTACAGAATCCGAGGAATAACCACACTTGTTTTACAGTTTTTGGAGCCTCCCAATCTTTGATTGCCTTTAGTTTGATGGAGTCCATTGCTATGCTCCCTTCCTTCAACACCATTCCCAGGTATTCCACTTCCGGGATGTTGAAGGAACACTTTTCTATTTTTAAATAAAGATGGTGCTCTGCTAGCCTCGCAAGCACCTTCTTTGTCTGCTCATGATGGGTTTTCTGGTCGGCCGAGTGGATGAGGAGATCATTTATGTAAATGATTAGCCACCCCTTGGCTAGATAGTCTGCAAAGATGTCATCCATGAGTGCCTGGAATGTGGCTGGTGAATTACATAGGCCAAAGAACATTACGGTGGGCTCAAAGAGCCCCATTGGAGTTATGAACGCCGCTTTCCATCGGTCCTTTTTGTGGATGAGGACATTGTTATACCCCCAGCAGACATCCATTTTGGTGAATATCCGGGAGTCCTTGACTTTGTCTATGAGGTCCACGGTGAGGGGGAGGGGATAGGTATTCTTGACAGTTATCGAGTTAAGGTAGCGGTAATCCTGACAGGGTCTCAACTTCCCATCTTTCTTCTTTACAAAGAAGAAGAGGAAGGCTTGTGGAGACGTGGATTGGGCAATTTTTCCGCTCTTCAGGTGTTTGGAGATGAACTCCTGGCATGCTGTCTTTCTTCTGGGTTGAGGGAGTAGTTCTTTGCGTGTTGGGGTATGAATTCCTTGGTGAGCTCGATCTGATGATCGTAACTCCGGGACAGGGGTAGGGTGGTGGCTGCTTCTTTGGAGAATACTCTCCAAAACTCTTGATACTCCTTTGGCAGGGTCTTTTCTTGGTGGATCTGCTTACTGGCGATATCTGTGGATACAGTTGTCTTGTGAATCTCCTCGTCAAGACTTTCCCTAATGATCACCTCCTCTGAGGGATCGTCCAGATCCTCAGCGATGTACTTTGCCAGGTATCGCTGTGCCACCTGTAGTGGTCTTTCCTTGACTTCTTCGTCGGATACCAGGAGAAGTTCCTGCTTCTCCCAGTCAATTATTGGGTTTTCTTTGGCTAACCATGCCATTCCTAGAATGATGGGTGTTTTTCTGGAACCAAGCACCATCAGGCTCCTTCTTTGGATCTTGCCTCCTATGGTCATGGTCAAGAATCCTTGCTGGGTGATGTTGCGACTTTATTTTATTCAACTTTTATTTCCACTTCACGATGGTCACGTGACCTCTAGATCACATGCTTATGACATCATGACACCAGTCACATGCTCAGTCATGTGATCTGTACATCATATCTATTGAAGACATCTAGGCTTGACACCTATTATGAAAACACTAGAAGGATTGCTAGTCAATCCCTTATCATATTGAACTTAGTGCTTTTCTGCATTCGTGGGAAGTACTTACTATTTATAGAAACCTAGACATCGGAGGACCTTCTACAGATCTCCATGAAACCCTGAAACATGCAGCTAACGCATGTCTATGCCTTATGTGTGCAGCATGCTGCCACATCCATTTCACAGAAGTATTGACTACTTCTAACCTCATTGAAGATGCATGTTGAACATGCTTGAACCTCAAGTATTTAATATCCGCAGGCTTCTACTTCTGATCTTCTATTCTATATCTGCAGGATAACATATGTTTTTAATCTCTTTTATATTCAGGATCTAACCCTATTGGTGGATATGATCCATCTTATCTATGACTCACCTTGACTCTAGATGGGTATAGGGTATATGCATCGCCTTGCACTGGTGTGCACAGGTCTTATTTCATATTTAATGGAAACCATTATGATTGGCTGCCACAAGTGGCACCACTTTCCTTTTATATATATTTTACTGAATATATCTTAGATCCATAGATATTTATGAATATCTTAATACTTTAAAGTATTCCTATTGGTTGTTCCTGTTATGGTAGAACCAAACATGTACATACAGTAGGATAGTATATAAAGACCAGGATCGCAGAGCTGGCTCCCCAGTTCTGAAGTCTTGGAGATTTCCCACTGAAGAAATCCCCTACTAGAGTCCCCTCTGAAAGAAGAGGATATCTATTGAAACCCTTGAAACTGGGTCTTCTCACTACATCCATTCACTTTGATAGTGGTAAAGGCTCTGGTGGTTAGACTGACGATACAACTCTTTTAGGTTGTTTTAGGTGATACTTCCTCCAGTGTTATGGGATCCATCTGTGTTGATAGTGTCTCAGGGGTTCTTTAGATTCATGAGAGGGACTTTCCATTTTCATGTGTGCTTGGCATTGATAAAGTTGCCGGTAGCTCCACTGTCAATCAGGGCATGGGTTTCAATGATTCCGGATGGGGTTTGAATGGTAATGGGAATTGTCATAGATCGTTGTTCATTTGATAATACAATGTTGTCTGGTAATCTAGAGGAGGGAAACATTGACTTTCATTCTTGTTTCAAAAACCCCTTATCTTAGTGATCTTTTCCTGGAGCTTAGTGGAAAGTACCACTACTCTCTCATCTCCACTGTCATCTTTATCATCAGCAAACTCATCGTCTTCATAAACTTATTGTAGGACCTTGAGGATTTGATCCTTCATCCCCTTCTTGCTATTGAGTACCTTCTGAATATACTCCGCAGTTTCATCGGGTGGTGGTGGGTCCTTTGTTATCCCATCTGAGACCTCTCTGGTTTTCTTGGTTACTCTGGCCAAACCGGGTCTTTTGTGGTTTCGAGTGGAACATCCCTTTTTTCTGCAAATGAAGCATAGGCCATTCTTGACATGGCAAGCTCTTTCCGTGGGTGACAGTCGTATCGCATCCACGTCCATTGCATTGGGATCTTTTCCTGATGATCTGCCTCCTCCATTTCCTCCTTGATGGATGAATCATCCTCTGGATAAATCTCTTACCCACTCCAGCTGGCGTACTTGCTTCTGCACTGCTTCGACCCACTCCTTAATAGTGGTCAGTTCCTTGAGTAGTATGATATTCCTGGCAATATTGTGGTTCAGTCCTCTGACAAACCATTCACAGAGTGCTCCTTCATCGGTCACTCCGGATTTGGCTGCAAGGAGTTGGAAATCTTGAATGTATTTCTGGGCATTCTTCATGTTCGAAGGCCCTTTTTCTTGGCGGAGATTTCCAATCTTCCTCCTGGCATCTGCTACCTCCTCCTTCAATATGAAAGAGTTGGTAAAATGTTCGACAAACTTGCTCCAAGTTTTCTTCTCGTCATTCATATTGGCATCTAGGGCAAACTGCCCTTCAGTGAACACTTGTCCCCTCCCTTTCAGCATCTTGTTAAGTGCTGTGACCACCTTGGCCAAGTTGGTTTTATATATTTCTGCATTTACTGTGAAGTAGTTTTCCATTGCTGCTATCCACCAGATTGCATCTTCGCTATTCTCTGAAAAGTCAGCCGGAAGGGCCACTTTGATTTCTGTTGGTGCCATTTCTTCTTCATCATCTTCAAGAGGTTCCACTAATTCTCGCTCGATCTGTTTCCAGCCTTTTGCAACTCTGGGTTTTGGTCTCCACTTTCTGATTTTGGAAGTCTGGGCGGCAAAGTACTCTGGCAAGGGGTGGGTGGATGGAGTGGAGACGGGGGCCAATGGTTGTGTAGGGGATCGGCTAGTCTGTATCTCTGGGTCCAGTCGCGGATTAGGGGACAGGCCTCTACTGATCCGAGGTGCGAAAGTAGGAAGTGAAGATGAGGGTTCTCCTCAAGTAAGGACTGGAGGACTCACTGCGGGATGGGAGATGGGGAGAAGAGGAGTTCCAGTAGATGCCCTGCTCTGGGGGCGTCAAAGTGTATCTGGGATAGGGGCTCTATGTATAGAGGCGGAAGTGGGGGAAGGGGGTTGCTGTTGTTTGTCATCTGATCCAGGTTGGTGCGCAATCTTGGGGGGATGGTGTCCTGGCCTGCAGAAACAGGGAGAATGGAAGAAGAGCTAAATTCTTTTGATACAGAATGCAGGACGTAAAGTCCGAGTCTCTGAGCTATTAGCTGATCAAAGGCTCCTAGGTTGGGACTGAACCTAAGGCACACTGCTAGTACCAATTCCCATGCAGCAATGGCCTTGTGGAAGATGATGAGGCAATAATTCAGGGTCTGCCTGATAAGGACTCTCTCAAGGAAAGGTAAACCATCCACCTTTCTAAGGTGCAGCGTAAACTTTATGTAAGGTTGCATAGAATTTAGCTGGAGAGCTAACTATAGTACAAAGGTGCTTATATACTAAATGGGGTAGGTATGGGAACATACTTCTATAAGGGAAGGTTTCCCGAATAGAAATAAGATTCATCCCCAGTTGGGAATGAAGAATGGAGAGCATCTGTTTGGGAATAGACTTTAATAAATCACACACTGCCCATGGATGAAAGAAGAAGGGCAGTGCGCAGGAGTCCTCCATATTGAGGATTAACTCCAAACCTAATCTCTAAGGCAGATATATGAGCTTGGTGGAAGATAGAAAGGGTAATACCACATCTGGCTGCTGTGTGGAGAAGGTATGGGTGATGTGGTAACTTGCCATAATGTGAGAGTGAGCGAATATATCCTAGTTGAGAAAGGGATAAGTGAAATGGGGAAATAATTGAGAGGGATCAAAAAGAGAGAGATTAGAGAAAGGGAAAAGGTCTGTCCGCTTGGAATAGGAACTCCACTAGTTCCTCTGCATCCCACATATACCACTCTGGTGTCAGAACCATACCTCTCTACCTCATATCCTAGGCCCGACGGGGCCTCTAGAGCTCATTTGGGAGTTCTGGGTCTTCTCTGGTCTGTGAGGTTGGATGTTTGGGACAACTCCCATGATGTCCAGAGGTAAATTGACAACTCCGGAGGAGGTGCACAGGGAGCTGAGGGGAAGGATGAGGGAGTGGATTGGAGGTCCAGGAGATGGAGATGAGGAGGGGTATGGAGCAGAGGGGGTGTGGAATCAGCACAGGACTTATGTGTCACACCCTTGCAGGTTCATGTTCCACATATTTAGGATCAGAGTTAAGGAGATGGTGGGGTCGGAGGTGGGTCATGTGACCAGAGGTAATGACAAGTCTGATTCAACTCCCACAGGAGGGCAAACTATGTCTGGAGGATGAAGGAGCTGACGACCAGAGGAGTTGGAAGTTGAACATTCTTGGAGTATAAGGAGAGGGGTCGTATTTCTAGTTGATATTCATACTAAGGATCATACAAGAGAAATCCAAACTTATATACAAGACAGACAAGTATGTATGGGGAAAAGTCCGGAGATGGGGCAAGGAGATACCAAAGGCAGAGTAAAAGTCTGTGCAGAAGTGTAAGGGTCATATCATGGAGCCAAGGAGCTCCAGGACAGCATAATGATAAGCAAAAGCCTAAACTATAAAGGAGAAACCTAAGCGATGTCACCGGATACTACCAATGGCCGGAGCTGTGCAGCAAGTGTGATTGTGGGAAGTCTGATAGTCTGTGCAGAAGCGATGAGGGGCAAATATAGGGCATAGGGATATGGGGACCAGAGATGGTTGGAGTAGGCCTGGGAGGAGGCTGGAGGTACGGATATGACAGTGCCCCCCCATTAAGGCTGAGCCCTCGAGGCCTGGTGCATGAGGAGAGAATAATGAAAGGCAGAACAATGGCCCACCATCTGTCTGAAGAGGCCAGAGAGCCCCCGTGGACAAAACAAAGTGGAGTTAGTGTTCTCCTGTTGATTTCCTCGCTTGCCGGTGGAGTATGAAACTGCACATGGAGTATAAAATGGACTTTTGGACGGAAGAGATTCCCAGAATGACCAGCTCTTCTTCAATCATCATGTCCCAGCCCGACCCCATGGAACAGGAGATTCGTGCTCTCGAGTGACGACTTGCAGAAGTGTGTCAGTGCCAGGCAGAGGAGGCAGAGCAGCAAGAGCAAGAGGTGAGGGAGAAGTGGGAGGCTAAGGAGCGGGAGAGATGTGAAGTGGAAGAGCGGCGTCACCAGGTGGATTTGTGGCAGAAAGTGGTGGAGGAGCATGCTAGGAAGGCGCTGGTGGAAGCGGAGGTGAGAGTGCAAGCACCGGTGCCAATGATGAGTGTGGTAGTTCATTGCAATAGGTGTACTAACTGGAAAAAACTAGGAAACAATCGTATTAACAGATTCAGAGGAGGAAAGAGGGAGGAAAAGGAAGAGAAGAGAAACAGAGAAGGGAAAGGCAATGGCGGAGGAGCTGTGCGAGTGGTGTGTGGAGAGGCAGCTCGACTGTGAGTGCCCCCTGGCGGGGTTGAAGGAGAAATCATGCAGGGGATGCATGGTGGCGCATGTTGAGTGTTGGAGAGGCGGAGGAGAGGAGGGGTCGCCATGCAGCAGAGATTGGAGGAAGCGGCTGAGGCCAGTAGTGGAGATACCTGTGGCGGGATCGTCGAAGCAGGCGGGGATGGCCGAGGCCAATCTCCGAGCTGTGGAGGTGACACTCCAGGTGTTGACCCAGATGGGCACCACCATGGAGAGGATTGCTCAGGCACTGGAACAGAGGAATGGAGGAACGGAGGAACGGAGATGGGGGTACAGGCAGGCAATCTCCAATCGGAAATCAGAGTACAGATAGAAAATGAGGAAG
>JBBPJU010000083.1:0-45976 GCA_038088875.1 Austroboletus festivus | reverse complement strand
CGACCTTATCAGGTGGTGGGTCATGTGCCTGAAATCGCTGGACACTATTTAGGCCACTTCTCTCTCAAACTATTTTTTTCTTCTTCCATCATGTATAACTGTAGAATACAATGTGTAACTATGTAGGGGCACTGCTGTGCCAACAAAAAACAGTTCTGTCGATACACACGGCAGCCTGTGCGAACAAAAAAAACCTGATGATGAGTTATCCGAGTCATCATGCTACTTGAATCGAAATGATAATAGCATATCTAGGGCAACGATCTACCATCCATCTGATGATAAAAGCCTATCAGGCTAGCTGGTAGGTACACAAGTGCATTACTTTATCGTGTATTGGCTAACTGCAGCTGTAGGACACAATATGTAACTATGTATGCAACGGCATGTGATAACAAAAAACGAGTATGTCGAACAAAAAAAGCCTTGCATATCTAGGACAATGACCTACTTCGCTACCCTGCATGTTCATCCTATGACAAAAGCCTATCAGTTACATGGCTAGCTAGTACATAGTCAAGTATGCTACCATGCTACTTTTTTGTTCCACTATCAACATTTAAGCCTCATGAGTCATCAGGGCAGGAATCATTTCAGTACCGCAACCCACATCTCATGCCATTCTGATGGTAAGGCAGCAAGTGGTATACATTTTATTTCTGAGTCTATTCACCTACTGATTGCCCTTGTCAGTATCGATCTGGGTCTCTGATGGTCCCCTCCATCACAAAGCAAAAGAATGCTCTTTGTCTAAGATCGCTAGATCAAGTCGCTATGAGAGACATGCATACACAATACACCAATCCCTGTTCTTTTCTCATTTTCTTCGTTTCCCACAGAAACCATTTTGGAGAATGGTGGAGAGTATTTTGTCTTACTTGTTTGCTGTTGCCTTGCTTGGTCTAGCTTTGAAGGCAGCAAGCTGGGGGATTAATACGATTGCTAGTGTGTTCTTAGGTCTACACTGTCCTTGTGCCCCTCAATGAGTGCACTGATCAGACTGGTAGTCGGGGCACTAAGGGGCCACTAGGTGGGCCACTCAATCAAATTGATGTACATATTGAAAATCCATGTATGAATAAGATGGTGGTTCAAATGTAATGTACAGATGCATCCTATGTATTGCACCCAGACTCAACTTATGCATTTACCTCATGATCAAAATTTGATGCAAAATAAATAATTGGAACATTATGCAGCATGGTTACAGGGATCATATCCAGCCTTTGTTTCCTGAATATACAGCGAAAACATTCCCTTTTACAAACTTATCTTTTGATCCGACTTATTATTCTCCCTTTGCTGCCATGAATATGAAATGTTATCATTTTATTTTATTGTATTTAAACTCTTTCAAAAATAAGTATCACAATTAAACCCTTGGTCTCAGGGACAATCTGTTGAACAATAAATCTAAGCATTGTTTGCTGGACTTTTCCGATCCTGCCCCAGGTGTGAAGAGATCAAGCAGGTATACTCTGATGTACTGCCGTTATCCGCGTCAATAAAATTTCCATAAGAGGTGATCCCCTAAGTGTAATTGGAGGTCCGAATATCGTATATTAAGTTCTACTGCTGCGCTTTGACTGCGCCATTGCGTCCTCGAGTAACTTCCTTAAAGTCAAACCGTCTTCAAGTTTAACGCAATCGATTTCATGTCACACTCGCGGTACGATGTTGATTTTTCTTCCTTCGATTTGGCTACAATACTGGTAAGTCCGAGCTCTTACCTCTTTACGATACCATGTACTCACGTTAGCCTCCTGGCAGCCCGACATGAAGCGGCTTCTGGATCACAAATCAGTCGTCCCTAACGAAACTCAGGATCAGATGATTGCTACAACGTTGTGCTCATTGAGACAGCATCTTGAAGATGCAGCATACCACAGTGAACAAGATGCTTCTCTCAGCATTGACCAGCTCCAAGGGTTGCTCCAGCGCCTAGCTAAGCTACGTTCCCCCGTGACGCGTCTCCCTCCCGAAATATTAGCATATATCTTCGAGCTTTACGTTCATAGTGGGATCAAATCAACCTATGATCTTACTTCCTCGCATGGTCCATATCGCCTCACGCAAGTCTGCAAGCATTGGAGGGCCATCGCAGAATCAGATCCCCGCCTATGGACATCCATCCACTTCTACTTTCCCGAGTCGCACTCGAGCCGGGAGGGAGACATGCAGAGAGTCAAATCAGTGTTCGATTTGCATTTGAATCAATCGGGCACTTTACCGATCTCACTCACCTTCGTCGATCATCGGCCACACCGCTCCATTACGGATAAACTCGTCTCTTTACTCGCCGACGGCCTTCGAGAGCACGCACCCCGTTGGAAGCGAATTTCACTGCGACTCTCATGCGTTTATTTCCCCGCCCTCTTTACATTTACACCATGCGATTTGTCTTCTCTCGAACGTCTCTACATCATTGGCGATGTGGTAGCACAACGTGTCGTCACTCCGCTTCGCCTGAATTTAGAATCTGCCAGGAACCTCAAGTCGTTTGCGTATAGTGGACATGGACGTTTGGCGGACGATCAAATAGATCTTCGTTGGAAAGGTCTTGAGGAATTATCGCTCGAATATGCCCCACACAGCGGACAAAGCTCCACGTTAGTGCGGCAGTTTAGGCATCTTACCCGATGTCAAAACATAACTACTCTCTCTTTGGGCATTGATCAACCGATCTGGCGCAATCCAAACGGTAGTCAAGCCATCATTCTGCCTTGTCTCCGAACACTCCGCGTCCGTCGTCTCTCTGTCCACTCTCAGGCACGGATCGCTATCGACCATCTGATTCTACCTCAGCTCGAGACACTTAATATCGATGCATCCGTCCTGGTCCATTGGAACCAGCGCTGGCATGACCGGACCTTCTCAACCCTCTTGGTCCGCTCTGCCTGTTCCCTCAGACGCCTTTCGATCCAGGACGTTGATTTCCCAAACGATGAACTTGTACGGTGCCTTAGACATTCACCAGCTCTCACATCATTCCGCTTTATCCCTTGTCCACGATCGCAGAATATCGATGACCTCATCCGCCAGTTGGACGCTTCACGCACCAACGTTGGGGATCAGGCTTGGGGAAATGGGCAGAGACCCGCAGTGGATGGACCATTAGTCCCACAATTGCGTGAGATTACTTTGGCCAGCTCAGTTGATGGATATCTTGGTTTGATGATAGAGATGCTTCGTTCGCGCTCAGGTGCTCGCGCCCGCGCCGCGGGGGTAGCCACGCTGCGACGCGCCGAGGTGGTATTTTTTGACATGTGGCATGAGACAGATGTGAATCACATCAGTCTTCCGTGCACTAGGTCGCAGAGAGTTGCAGATATTCAGGCGGACCTGGAACTGTGGGTATCCGAGAACAAAGGCGAGAGTGGACCGGAGAACGAAGATACGTTGGAGGCATCGGTAGTCGTAGATACACCTTACCTTCCCGAGTACGTTAAATAGTGATAAGAGGAACCAGGCTCCGCAATCGGCCACACGAATATCATGCATTGTTCAATATGTTACTGACTTTAACCTTGGATGCATTATTATTAAACTTGGATCTCATGTTTTCCGCGATTGCGTCGGACGGGTAGTGAAGGATTTGATGAAACTCGGCAAAGTTTTGATTGAAGCACTGGAGCCAATTTAACCAAGCGCCACAACTTGGACACGATGTTCGCACACAAGTACCAAACGAAGACTCGGTGTGAGAAAGAGCATATAGTTATTTTCCCCCGATATTTAGTTCCAAAAAAAGGCGTTGTTGATGGTAGAGCGTGGAACCCTAGGGCTATTTTGGCCATCTTCGCCATGTACCCCAATGAGCTACCACTAACTTACCTTGATGCGCACGCTGGTGCCTCGATCGGATTTAGCGTTGAAAGCATCGACAGACTAGATTGAGAAAACGAGGAAATGGCAACAACTGGTGTATGCAGCTCTCAGACGTGATATGGAGTTTACTATTAGCATCTGTCTGATCTGCTGACAACGTCAGATGAGTCACTGCCCTTGAATAACTTGAAGATCCATCCGACTTTATCGGCAAATGCCATTCTTGAAGATGTCGGTGAGTAAGTGGGGATGTTGATGGGCCGACGGATCTGAAAGACCCTGTGAAATTAGGAGCAGGGATAGCACACTTTCAAGTTGCTATACGGTGCCCTTTAAAATATTCGACCACTTAGTAACGCGTCAACAAGTTACCAACGGGTGCGTTTGGTGGATTTACTTTCGAGCATCCCGGCCAGTATCAGGTAACTCTTGGCCTTTGTGATGATACTGTTAGGCTCGGAGCCCGGGATCCACTTAAATGTGCCGCCACATCCTGGTCTGCACGACGTAGCACGACGTGATCATGGGGCAAGTGTCTTTCGATCTACGTTTCGTCTAGAATTTGCGTTCGATGTTCTGAGTACAATTCATTGTTTCCAGAGTCCTCTGCGGTCTACTGGTTTAGGTGGAAACATAGGTGGATGTGAGTGCGAATGTCGGTACTCCATAAGATCTCCTTTCGCAAACATTCTGCTACTCCCACCAGGTCATAATGATTGTAACAGCAATGCCTACCGACAGCTATTCCCAAAAGAGATCTTAAATGTCAGAATGATACCCAGTATTCCACAAAGGTGTGCAGCGCATCGGATACCTCCCGAATTACTCGGTATCATCTTTGAAATTTGTCTCAACGAGCTGACGAGCTGTCGTGCGACCCTCTCTGAATCCCCACTTCTTTTTGGTCGCGTCTGCAGCTACTGGCGCTCTGTGTCTCATCAAAAAACTCGACTCTGGGCATCTTTCTCCCTGGAATTCTTCGAAACTGATGTAGATCGGTCAGAGGATGGTATTAAAGTCGTTGGCGTCGTCGAAACATGGCTCCGTCGGTCCTATCCTTCTCCACTCTCAATCTCCTTCACAGACCATCGTATCTATCAAAAAGATACTCAGGAAGTCATTCTTTGGTTGCTGTCCCACATTCGCGTTCATGCACCTCGATGGAAGGCTATACATCTCAAGTTTTCCTCCGACTATTTTTCCCAACTCTCTGTGGTTTCCTCGTGCGCATTTACATCGCTCGCATCGTTTTCCGTTCACATCGACCACATGGGATGGCGTAGTGGTCTCCTCTCGCTCCGCCTCGATCTTAGCCAGGCGACGCGACTGACATCGCTCGCATACACAGGTCCAGAGCATGTAATTCAGGAAGAAATTCTTGTAAACTGGTCTCATCTCACTTCAGCCGCATTCTCATACCGTCTGCACGAGTCAGGGGGCGGGAGCGCCACTTTCCTGCGGTGCTTCTCAAGACTGGCACTTTGTCAAAATCTCATGGAGCTCTCAATTGGGTTGAGCACCACAGTGGCAGCGCGTTTTTCTCTCCTGAATATTGAGCGAACACCAACTGTTATTGAACTGCCGAGACTGCATACACTGCGGGTAAGACGATTATCTCGGGCAACAAATGCATGTGCACTCATTGATATGTTGCGACTTCCGCGACTCTTGGTCTTGCACATCGATAGTTCCATCCTTGTCGACTGGCATAGCTCTTATATTCCATCATTGCACTCGGGCATTGACCCATCACCATCCATTCACACGCTGGCGCAGGTACAAACCCACTGGTGGCATGCCTATCATTTCTCTGCCCTTCTTGATCGCTCTGCGTGTCACCTCCACACACTTCATATCCAGGATGTGGATTTCTCCTTCTCTGAGCTTTCGCGCCTGCTCACGTCGCCAAGTACCTCTACTACTTTGTCTACACTTACGCTCGAACCTTTTTCGAGATCATATCCTACCTCAAAAGTGCTTGTATCGCTCCTTCCCTCTGCACTGAGTCTGAACCCAAGACTGGGACAAAGCTCAAATTCCACTTCTACTTCCATCCCTGGTTACCCCCTTCCATCCCTCACTAAACTCCGCCTCAGTTGTGCCCACGAAACCCATCTGGACATGCTGGTTAACATCATTGAGTCTCGGACAGGCGAGTGCGCAGCACAAGCGGGTGTCCATTCCCTTACTACGTTCGAGCTCGTATTCTACGATTTTTTGTACGATCACAGGCGGGGTGGACAGTCTCAGCGCAAGGCTTGTTTCAGTGCGTTCAAACACAGGGTGCTAAGGCGTGCCCGTGAGTGCGGAATAGATGTGGAGATACAGGTTGAAAGGCCGTACGAGCCGGTTTATTTCTCTGTGCCATGACGGGTCGTGTCAATAGCAGTGGTCGGGTATCTAGTCAAAGTTTTGGTCTGGCGTTACTATATGGTGCATCTACTTAAAACACCACATCAGTAACTTTACAAATGTCTAAACGTGACTAATTGCGGCCAATGCGCGCTAACCATGCTTATGGGAGGGTGCTTAGCCATAATAAGCCAGCCATTCGGGCGTGGGAGGTCACATAAAGTCTCGCTAAGCCAGATAAGCGAAACATTAGTCGCAATTAGTCACATTTAGACATTTGTAAAGTTACTGATGTACGACAGTTATGCAAGGGTTACTAGGTCTTCACCAAAATTCAAAAAAATCTACAAACAGAACCTGAGAGCACATTGCTTTCTAGATTCACTGCACAATATCATGACTGTGCTTAAGACCATAGAAAGTTGTGATAGACAGGGAAAAAGGTCAGGCCAATTTGGGGATCAAACCCAAGATTTTCATGTGCCCTCTGAATTCTGGCCCATCAGAAGCCTCGACTCTGGGTTCGTAAATGTTCGTAAGTGACTTAGCGACCTCTGTCGTTTGGATAGCTTAGCCCTGTACTAATAAGCCCTCCAAATGTCTCACTGCCTTATTGCCCAGACACTTCGGCTCCATTTCACCTTCCGCTCCAGGAACCGTGTTTCAACATCATCACGGTTTCAGACTCTATAAATGTGGCGAAAAATGCCACATACGCTGTTTGGCACTCATGGATTACCCAGACCTTCTTCCCTCTCTCTCTCAGTCGCTATCCGAAAAATTGAGGCAGCAAACTGACGAGATATTGTCCAGGATCATCAGAACCAGCTACAGCTCTCAATTTGCTCAAACCGCATCCGAACTCGATGGATTTCGCAATACGACAGCAGGGCTTGTCGATGAAATGGATGATAAAATCCTTTCCGACAAGTTTCGGAAAACAGTTTCTTTAACAAATTACAGTTCATACGCACCGTTCATCGCAAGGTTTTTTGAAAAACCTTGCAAAGCACGTTCTGTAGCCAACTTGTTGGCACCTGGACTACCCGATTATATCATTAGGTCAACCTCCACTTCCGGCACACTTCCGAAATTCTTCCCTACATACGATGTCTGTATATCGAAGGCTGTGTCAAAGGGATGCTCTGACTCGCACCCAGTCGCTGACGCTCTGCGGAAATGCTCCAGGACATACGTGATGTATCTCGGTTCTGAGTCAATGTACATCGAGGGTGAGAACGGTGATCCTGTCAAGACGGTGTACATGGTCGAAGGGGGTGCAACGGGATCGAGGCAAAAATGGAATCTGCACCCTGAAGAAGATAGAGAACGAATGGGAACGTTTGGTAGGATACGAAATCGCTGATCTTTCTTGTGTACCAACCGTTACTTCCCTAGTGTTCGACCACGCCACGCCTTTTGCAGCTGCATTCATACCAAAATGGCGCTCTTTCCTTTTGATACATGCATTGTTTTCAGCCGCTCAAAGGTCACTCGAGACCATCACCATTGGGTACACTTATTCACTCGTGGACATGATGCGCCACCTCGATACGGAATTTGATATAGTTGTGGACTCCATTGCGAATGGCACTATCCCAGACTGGGACGGGATAGAAAAAGTCCGGCATTATTTGGAGGTTAGCACCGAAGATCTATCGAAAGGAATGTTGGATCCTGAATCTTAATAGATGAATATCTCTCCAAATCCTGAACGCGCGGCGGAGCTGCGTAGGCTTGGTCGTCCATCGTCTCTGCCAGGGTGGTGTGGTCATGCTTGGCCGAACATGCGTTCCATCAGCATGACCTCCAGTGGTTCCTTCGCAACATACACGTCATCAGTAAGCTCAATGTCCAAACATGACAGGTATTTCTCACTCCCTCTCTAGGCTCGATGGTTCCTCGGTCCCAACATTAATATACATGCTCGTATGTATGCAGCTGCAGATGCCGGAGTGATCGGGCTACCTTACAATCCTACCGAAGCCAACCAGTACACGCTATCTAATACACCCGTAGTGGAATTTCTGGATTTTGATGGGGATGATTCGATCAGTGCCCTCACACAACCAGTGGGTATGTTGCGAAGCTCAGGACTCGTTGCTAACTAGCGTTGCAGTGGGAGGTTAAACGGGGAAGACGATACGACATAGTTGCAACAACCCAACACGGACTGTGGCGCTATCGTCTCGGTGACGTGGTCGAGATTGCTGGTTTCGATCCAACGAGCGGTGCTCCGGTGATGCAGTTCGTCGAACGCCGCAAGTGAATTTCTAATGTTGTCCTCAATTATGCTCTCACTGATGGCCACCTCGCAGCATGGCAATCCGGTTGAGTGATTGCATGCTCACTGAAGAGGAGCTGTGTACCGCAATAATGGCCATGGATCCGACTACTCCAGTCCAGATCGCTGGTTGGACCACGACCATCGACCATCGACATTCTCCACCTACAGCTGGATTTTTTGTTGAACTTAGTGATAGACAAGGTATGTCTCTGTCGCGTTACCTCTTAGTCATGGGAGAAACCTTGTGCTGACTGGTGTGAAGGGCTTGACCTTGCACGCGCGACAGAACATGTGCTCGATAAACTTTTGCAGTTGAATAAACTCTTTATAACGTTTGTCGAATCAGGGACGCTCCGCAAACCAACTATCCGTCTCGTGGTACCTGGGACATTCAGCGCGTTCATCCAGCTAAAAATCGACAGGAGCGGTAATAACCTCAACGTTACACGACAGAAAGTACCTGTGGTGCTGTCCAACGATGCAGATGTAATGTGGTTTTCGGAGCGCGTTATGCAGGAACTATGAGACGTGCCTTCTATGCTTCTTTCTGATACTGTATAGTAGTCAACTCCCACTGATGCTGCTTAGTCTTCGTTTATGCATTCCTCTCCTCGCTGCAGTGGAGTCCACTTTCTCGGATAAATAACCCAAACGTCTTGTAGATGCGTACTTTTTTGCTAGAAATTGTAAACAAGAGACTGAAACTCCAATTTGCATAAAGGTCTTCCAATGAGGGTCAGGCTTACTAGAAGCAACAGTGAGGTGGAACGTCCTTCCCGTGATGTGGCAGGACTCGAACCCAGAGACCAACGTTGTTAGGTCAAGACCTACACTAAAAGTTCGATATCAAATGGAAATTGCTTCGATGTGCTTATCTGCTAGTAGCGTTTATGAAATTTTTTTTTTACGGACGGTATAATCGAAAAACGGAAGTCAAAAGCTATACCTCAAACACTCTCACATGAGTACAGAGTGGGCAGTGTACAGAATGGGCAGTGCACAAAATGAGGTCATTGAAGGTATGGTCCAGTAGTCGACCTCGGCGGGGGTAGCTGGTGGTTTTTGTATGGCAAAGTGCGCCCAAAGTTCGTGGTAGTGGGCAGTGGCGAACGAGGTCTCCCTTGTAGTGTGCCATGCGGATGATGCGCAACCCCGAACCTTGATCACCTTGATCACTTGGCGACGAGAACTATGCATTCGGGTTGCAAGGTTGCTTGGAACAATCTTGCGACCCGAATGCCTGGTCAATCCTCCACTGTAACTTACTGGTCATAATAGCAAGCGGGTTGTCCATCGGTCGTTTCTCGCTGGCGGATAGAAGGAGACACAAAAGATGCTTAGGTTTCCATTCTACTCTCATATATGGGTGTATTGGGAGGCTGACGTGCAACGAACCATCAAGGAAGACTTCCCGACCAAATCAGCCTGCGCCGCTCACACTTTATATCTCCGCTCGAATCTCCGGCTCCTCGAGTTGGCATCCCAATTCCTTGAACCTCCCTCTCACTAGTACTAGTAGTGTCACTCAGATCTTTATTTTGGTGTTGTCAAGGCTCAAGTCGAGGCGTGACGAGGAATCAAGCCTTTGTCATTTGTGGTGGAGAATCCATGCGAGTTCTTGGATTACTGAGAATCGATTATAGTGAGTGTAGACTGAATAAATCCATTACCATGGTTTTATCAGTCTTGGTGAACACGTATTATGGATTCAGACCTGTATTTTCAACTCATTTATTCCAGATTGTAACGGTGGAAGAGGTGCACCCACGAGTGGAATTTCTTGCAAGGAGGCAAGCTTAGTCTCTTCGCCGAAGCGACTAAATCCCCGTCTACCTCCCTGTACGCAGGCTGGGTCTATCACCTGGTTTTCAATTCACTTCAAGGATGATTGTTCAATACGGGTTGCTTGGGCATTGTCCTTGATTGAACTGTACTTCTAGAGCTTTGCTCAAGGCTCAGCCACCCTGGTCATGATAAATCATTGACCAACCTCACATTTCGTCTCTCCATTCGGTATAACCGACCCAGGATAACCTACAAGCGGGATGCTACCTGGACAGATTGGCCGACCTGTATCGTTGAGCGACCTTACTCTGGATGCACTGGTGCTGTACTGCGTTTGCGGACCGCTCAATGTTACTAAGTAACGTTGCCTTGCCAGTCAGCTCTATGCCTGGTATGACAAGCTCGATGGGATGCAAGGTTTACACCAGGCCATCGATCTTGTCCGACATGCCCCAGTGTCTCGCAATACTTTAAACAACCTTGCTATGTGTCCTCGTGCATGGTTTAACCGAGTTGTTCCAATGCAAGATCTCGGTGAGGTTAGTGCCTTGGATAGAGAGCCCGGGACCAGTATTATAGTCCAACCTTGCGATCGACCTCCTTAGACGAGCATGCCGATATAACAAGTGACGACTTGAAGATGAGGGGTCGACAATGGGGGAAGTTTTCATACCAACCATGTACATAGCAGCAGCAGCGAATCCAAGACTAGGCTGAACGTGTGCCAAGAACAAGTACATATCCCTTGATTAGATTGATTCAGGTTCGAGATGCGTTTGAGACCCTCACCGTCAACAATAGCGGTGGCGTTGTATTCGTTGCTCAGCGCCGACGTTTAAACCTCACCACCACCGTCGACGACCACGCCAACGTCCATGAGCATACGAGCACCGCGCAAAGGCGAAAACTATGAGCTCAGCGTCGATCTCAATAGCGAGTACCGCGATAAACGCAAGGACGCTATCAAACGCGTCATCGCATCCATGACCGTCGGCAAAGGTGCGCATACACTCGTTACCATCGTCATCATGTCCTACCATCACCACAGACGTGTCCGGCCTCTTCCCCGATGTCCTCAAAAACATGCAAACTGACGACCTCGAGCAGAAAAAACTAGTGTATCTCTACCTGATGAACTACGCCAAAACACAACCCGAGCTCGTCATTCTCGCCGTCAATACGTTCGTCAAGGACGCCGAAGACCCGAACCCGCTCGTCCGCGCGCTTGCGATCCGCACGATGGGCTGTCTGCGTGCCGAAAAAATCATTGATTATCTCTGCGATCCACTTCAGCGCGCACTCAAGGACGAGAATCCGTACGTGCGCAAGACCGCCGTGCTTTGCGTCGCCAAGTTGTACGATCTCAAACCGGAGTTGGTGATGGATAACGGGTTCCTGGAGCAATTGTATGAGATGGTGGCGGATAGTAACCCCATGGTACGTCGCATGCGGTCGTGGCGCGTGTGGACGAGTACTGAGCACGGTATTAGGTCGTTGCGAACACGGTCACTGCGCTCACGGATATTCATACGATCACCACTTCGAGTCATCCCCCATCTTCGCCATCTGACCCCGCCCTCTTTACGATCACACCATCCATCCTCAACAAGCTTTTGATCGCCCTTAACGAATGCTCGGAGTGGGGCCGGGTCTCCATTCTCAATGCCTTGGCACGGTATACCGCCCAGGACGATAAGGAGAGCGAGCACATTTGCGAACGTGTCGTTCCTCAGTTCCAGCATGTCAATGGAAGCGTCGTCCTCGCTGCCGTCAAGGTCTGTTCATCTATATCGCACTCGTCGCCCTAACGCACGTTCGTTCAGGTGATTATGATACATATGCGTAGCATAAGACGAGATGACCTCTCGAAACAACTAGTTCGAAAGATGGCACCGCCATTAGTTACGCTCTTGTCGTCCCCTCCAGAGGTCCAGTGGGTTGCGCTGCGCAACGTCAACCTTCTCCTGCAAAAACAGCCCGACTTGCTTTGCAACGAGATGAGAGTCTTTTTCTGCAAGTACAACGACCCGTTGTACGTCAAGGTCGAGAAACTGGATATTATGGTGCGATTAGCAAACGACAACAATGTTGATGCGCTCCTGAGCGAACTCAAGGAGTGCGTTTCCTCTCCACTGCTGGTTTTCAAATGTCAACTCTGATTTCGACAGATATGCCTCGGAAGTTGATGTCGACTTTGTACGGAAAAGCATCAAAGCGATAGGGCAAACTGCCATTAGCATCGAGAGCGCTGCAGAACGTTGTGTCAACGTCTTGTTTGACCTTATCGGCACTCGCGTGAGCTATGTCGTTCAGGAAGCCATGGTGGTGATGAAGGTATGGATGGTCGAGGGGGTGGCACCGTTTGGATATCTGACAAACCCATAGGATATCTTTCGGAGGTACCCATCAACGTACGAAGGCGTGATACCCACGCTATGCGCCAATCTCGAGGAGCTGGACGAGCCAGAGGCGAAAGCATCGCTAATATGGATTATAGGGGAGTACGCGGAGAAGATTGACAATGCAGACGAGCTTTTGAGTATATTTGTGGACACGTTTACAGAGGAATCGTATCAGGTAACGTGAGCCGGTCAACTGGTGGTGACCATTGCCGAGATGTTCTCAATCAGGTGCAACTACAAACCTTGACGGCAGTCGTAAAGCTGTTCTTGAAGAAACCCGACACGTCTCAGGGCGTTGTACAGCGCGTACTCAATACAGCGACGAAGGATTGCGACTCACCCGATGTGCGTGATCGCGCGTACATTTACTGGAGGCTACTGTCCACGGATCCTGGTGCGGCCAAGGTGCTCCGTTCAGTAACTTCTGTGGGTTCGAGCTAACGAATATATACGACTTGCAGGCTGTCGTTCTGGCGAACAGACCTCCGATATCGATACCACGAACGACGGTATCTGCAGCGTTGTTGGAAGAGCTCTTGGGAGAAATATCCAGTTTAGCTAGCGTGTACCACAAGCCGGCGGAAACGTTTGTTGGGCATGGACGCATAGGCGCGGACACGATTCAGCGCAAGGGAACCGAGTTGGTCTTTTCTTCCTCTAACAAATTCTTCGCTAAACGACCTATCCAGGCTGTCCGACGATCGATTCTCCGCACAAAAAGCCTTACAGACGGTCGTGGCTGGCCAACAAGCCGAAAATCTGCTCGACTTTGATGATTCACCCACGCAAGAAGGACAACCTTCTGGTCTCGCGGCCACACAGATCTTACCTTCCTCTCCCGCCGCGGCGAATTTCCTATCGGGTGTTTCTGCGAATCCACTGGATGACCTTGTATCTATCTTTGGAGGGATGAGTACGAGTGATGGAAGTAACGGGGGGAACGGAGGTATAGACGGTGCCTTTGGTGAATTGGGGAGCACCGCGTCACCGCCTGGCGGAGGTCATGTTACCACTACTTCTCTGGATGGGTTTGGATCCCCTACTGGAACCCAGAAGCCACAGGAGGACTTGCTTGGTTTATTCTGATAGACTTAAATATACGCCTCTGAGGTGGAGGTGTAGTTTTAGGTAAACTTTTTAACGTAGTAGGCAACCTTGCAGGTTGTCCTTTTTGACTTGGTTGCTCCACTTCGCGGCACCTTTACCGCCTGTTTCATTCTCCGCTGAGGTGGCCTTTCTCCTCCTCAGACTACAACTTGGAGTTGGCTGTGATCATCGCATGTGTGCGAGTCTTTCGGTTGCTCCACGGAGGTACTGAAGTGCTGCATTTCATGCACTTCGGTCTACTACTACCCTCCAGCTCGGCGATTGTTCAAGTCCGAGCCATTCGCCTTTGTTAGGGTTTCTTCCGCAAACGATCTGGCCTCGTTTCTACAGCAATGAGCCACACGGATGAGGTATGATCACCGCCAACCTGTCCCATGCAGCGAGGTTGCACAATGGGAACAATTTTAGATCATCTAGCCTCACCTCCGCTGCCTCACGCGCTAGGAAAACGGTCCGCAATTTGGTATTTAAATGTGTGTTCCAGAACGGTCCTCGTACGTCTTGCATTCCTCCTTACAAACGCATTGATTGGGTGGCGACGATGCGCTTGTTGTCCACAGCCATCTTTCTTGGGGTCTTGCGCACAATCACTTGTCAGCAGATATGGGACATTGTATGTCTCTAGGCTCGTCGTCTTGCGCGGTCTCGACTCATGTCTGGATCTCTAGTGGCAGACGACGTGGAACAGACAGGAACTCTTCACCTACTTCCAGCCCACCCCAGATCCGATCAACTTCGTCACGCCTAGTGCCATTGGCAGTGCGGACATCGTCGTCAATGATGCAGACGTGTACCAGACTATCTATGGCTTTGGCGCATCTTTGAGTGGGTCGTCGTTCCGATCATGACGCCATGGCGGACATTAACCCTGGCCTATTAGCCGACTCATCTGCGCTCCTGTTGAGCACCCTCAAGGTTTGGACGAGTTTGTCACGGTGAAAGCATGTCCACAGGCTGAATTCACTGATTTTAAGACCCAGAATTCGACGAGCTACTGGCAATTGGTGGACTACCTTTTCAACAGTGAGTGCACAGAGCCTCGCGTATTCAGCCCACTGATCATTCCGAGGGTCTAGTCACCGATGGTTCCAACTCCGCGGGTTTTTCGTACATTCGCGTTCCTCTGGGGGCTTCGGACTTCTCGGCAGATGGTGAGGCCTGTTCTTTCTTTCAACACGAGCACCTGACGGACATGCGCTGTGAATAGCATACAGTTATGACGACACCAGTGGTGATGTCAACCTTGTCGACTTCAACATTGATGCTGCGCCGAGCTACGTATTTTCAACCCTCCAAGATATTCTGTCCATCAATCCATGGTTGAAAGTCCACATCCTTCCCTGGTCTCCTGTGAGTACGCGTGGCCAGCCTCGCGTGGTGCTGGTTCTCACTCGTAGTTAGCCTGGGTGGATGAAGAGCGGAACCATGGACGGAGGTTCTTTGAACACAGCATACCTTGCTGTAAGTGAGTGTTTTTGATCGATTCGCGCGATGATTCCCTCAGCCGTGCGTCATAGTGGCGAGTTACCTCTTGAAGTGCCTTCAAGGCTTCTCGAGCAAAGGAATCCCTGTCTATGCCATCGGCATTCAGGTGAGATCATTAACATACGTGGACATGCACGCTCAGCGACGCGCCGCTGGCAGAATGAGCCTGAGAACAGCAACCCGACGTACCCTACATGCGCCATGCCAGTGTCCGTCGAAGGACAGATCGGAATCTCACTGCGCAGCATGATGGATTCGAGTGGCTTCGAGAATACCAAGATCATCGGATACGAGCACAACTGGTCAGATGCTGCGAATTACCCCATTCAGCTCGTTCGTGACTTAGAATGTCATGCAGTTGGATATGCTGTTGATGTGCTGTATTCCAGATGCAGCAGGCCGGGAGTGCGTTTGATGGTGTCTCGTTCCACTGCTACGCGGGAAATGTCACCCAACAAGCGGAGTTCACCTCTCAATATCCCAACAAGGTAGGGTGAGGACTTGTAGTTGCAATATCCATGCTGAGAGTACGCCTCAGGAAGTATTCCTCACGGAATGTTCAGGTACCATCGGCTCTGATTGGTGGAGTGACATCAAGGTACGTTCCCGAACGCGTCTAGATTTACATACGGACTGACATGGACAAAAGTGGTACATGGACAATCTGTGGGTATAGCAACAGTGGCGGTCTTCATGGATTTAATAGGCCCATTTGCCAGGTTCATCGGCAGTATCAACTATGGTTCCTCGACAGGCCTCATGTGGAACCTTGCGCTCACCGGGTCCGGCGGCCCCGAGCTCCCCGGGTCCAACAGCTGTGGCGGTGGCTGCCGTGGCGTCGTCCAGATCAACAGCGACGGCACCTGGAGCGTCAATCAAGAATACTACGCTATGGCGCAGGCCTCCAAGGCCATTCTACCAAAGGACACTGGTGGGCCATGGGGACAGCGTATCGGGGTGAGCGTTGGTGGGAGTCTAGATTGGGCGCTCATCGTTGGGGCGTACGTTACCGGCCGGGTGTCGTCGACCGATTGGAACAGGTATAGTCTGGTCGTGTTGAACTGGTGCGTTCCTTTCCCTCTGTGCTGAGGGAATCATCGAACGTGACATTGGTGGCTCGTGTGTCGTGTAGGGATGACAGCGCGTCGACGACGTTTAACCCACAGCCAGTGACAGCCACTATCGAGTTTAGAGGTATGCAGGTGAGCGGGCATGACATTGCGCTTACTGTGCGAGACTGATTTGGGGGGTTAGGCAACGTACACGTTCCCCGTGGGCGTGACCACGCTGTGGTGGTATGCAACGCCATGAGGCAAGGAACAATTGATTGCATCTAATAGTTATTCTTATGTCTTTTGTGCGCGGTTCGATTTTCGGAGGCTGGTCCCATTTTGGACCATAAGGTTCTGCACAGAAGGACGCACATATGGATTGCTTTCTGAGGACTTTTGAACTCTACTTACGAATACACACCCATAGCATACCTCGTAACTGGTAATAAATTGATTCTCCGAATTCAGAGCTCGAGTCGAGTCGCTAATCTCTCGCAAGTGTGTCTTGTTTACTGCCTCGATCCGCTGCGCCACTGGACTCTGAGTTCAAGATCGAAATGCGAAACCATTGCGGCGAAGAAAAAATGACTGGTGTCACTGCGAAAGCATCATGGTATGCATTACTACGGCAAGAGGGGGACAAGAGTGTTCGCCACCAGATTCCTTGCTCGTAGAACCATGCAATACAAGCACTAATGCCAAGATCATCGATCAATACGAGTAACTGAGGGCGTCAATCGATCAATCGGTATCCTGTCCTAGCCGCTTCCAAGTTCACGACATGAATCTAGACGTCTCGTCTAGTTCGAGAACGAATCACCATAATATGGGAAGAAATCAGCGAGTATGTCTACCTTGAGCTCTGGTTCCCCCGCCCTATTAGGAGGGTGGAGTCGAATACCCTCAACTAAAAATGATACCATGAGGGTTGACCATACGCATCTAGAGAGGGGTCCACACGACGAAGGAGAGACGAGTGTGCCTCGTGTATAGGGGCCAAGAGCAGGCGGTGCGAGAGGCACGAGGAGCAACAAAATATAATATAAGGGAACTGAGGTGAATCATGTTTAGAGCGATGGTACATCCTCGGAGTCCAGTGCTTCTGCTGCAAGAAACACGGGTTGCACTGGCGAACCATCAGGTTAGAACACAAGGATCACGCAGTGTCAAACGTACTAACAGGCGTGTTCACTGAGGGTGTAGCCCGAACGAGCGTCCCCGACCCAGAAAGAGACGAACAAACTTGAGACTCCAGCGCAGTGACAGCCGTCCACGCTGGTTCCCGTGCCCGTGCCTGCTTCGTCATCCAGCCTCTTGATAACGTTTGCGAGTTGGTGCGTGTCTTTGAGAGGAAGGAGATCGGAAGAACGGATTCGAACGCCCTGATCGGTGGTGAACGTTTGAACGCTGAACGTTCGAGTCCATCCATGCACCATAACACCGTGTCTGTGCATGTCAGCATGACCATGCTGAATGGCATAAACTATCCATTCCATGATCATCTCAACACAGTTGCTCACTTAAGGTATTGCGAATCCATGAACCATCGAAATTGTTTATACTCGCTCTTCAGCAAAAACTACATACTTCTTTAGTGCTTCTCCAAGAGTCTACAAGTGCCAAGCTATGTACTCCTCGGCCGCTACGTATGCAGGTGAAGTCGAAGGCTAGGCTTCGTGCGGTCCCACCGCACGTCCCAACCACCTTCAACGTCCATGGCGAATCCACCAACTTGTAGCTTGTTTCTCCGTCCAGCGGAGCACCAGTTGGGATCACAGTTAAGAGACTACAGTTCAAATTATTATGACACTTACTGGCCTGCTAAGCGTGCAGCAGGTAAGTGAGTTGGCTTGTCTTTCGGATTATGGTTACAATTCTATGCCGAAGACCCCGGGCCATGGAGGTTCTTGCCGTCTGCCTCGTGTATCATGGATACTTTGCGGTTCAAACTCAGATAATCGATATTCTTCTCCTCAACAGCGAATACAATAAAAGGCGCGAGTACATGTGTTCCTATCCCGCCTCAGCACCATCTAACTTGAAACCCATTATCGATCACCGTCCCAATGTCTCACTCTATCATCCACGGTAAAGACCCCTGTACATGGGAATATATCATCACCCATGTGTTCTTTCCTCTCCGGCTACCTGAGGGGGACGATCATAGTATATCCAACGACGATGCTCTCGCTGAGGCAGTTGGCTCTGCTGCGCGTATGTATCACGACCACCTCGGCAGTGCGAAGGCCCCTCAATGGCGTTCCATTACTGGAATGTTGGACGATCTATGTGCCGCTGTCAAATTCAAAAACCTGAATAGGCTCCGAACTATCTCTCAGTTGAGCAGAATGAGGGCCGGGGGTAAGATTAAACTTTTTAACCAGCCGAATATTTTAAAACTTCATGTCATATAGATATTCGTGCATTTTTTATCCGCGCTCAAAACGTGGCAGTCGTTTTCAGAAAACAGCAGGATATTGCCGTCGTCGAGTCGTTCGAACTATCTCCAAAGGCCCAGGATGTGATGGGTTCGCGAGGGAAGCTAATCTGTTCTTACCCCGGGCCAGCCATCGAGATCCCCGCTGCTGTGTTCAATGACGAGGGTTTTCTCTCGGAACTCGTCAATTTCCTCATTCACATGAATGAAGATGTTCTTGATGCTGCACCTACAACCCGAAAAGCTCAGTCTAATGTTCTTGAGACTCGAGACACTACCCACCCTCGCTATATCACGGAACTCCTTACCGGCATCTGTAGAAGCGTTGGTTGCCCTGCCAACATTACTCGCATCAGCAAACGTGTGGGTGACGATGTAACGTGGGACAATGCAGAGCTACCATGGCGCCGCTCGCCGCTCTGGCTTCTCATCAGAGTCGTCCTTCAGACTTCGCTAGAACGGTCATCCTTCGGGCGTGAAACTTACAAGATTTTTATGCTCTACTTTATGTGTTGCCTCGCGAAGGACAATGTTTCCGCCAACCTTCCCAATGATTTCTTCAGACTATGTCAGCCAAAATGAGTCGGCGTTTACACAAAGTTCGTACTTTCGCACCGGATTGGCTTTCCCACGAAGTGTCGCAGACGTGTACCTCCCTCCGATCGATTCTCGAGAAAAGGTGGAGACAGGTCCAGGATTCCCAGCGTGTATCTAAAGTCTGGGCCCCCTTGCAGCTCAATCTTAAACGAGACACTCAGTTGTCTTTTTCGAATAGCGGTGCCTATCTTCGCAACTCCCTTGCCAATCGGAGCACTAGTCCTCCTTCCTCCAACTTCAGCCCTAAACACAGTCGTCGCGGGACTCTTGCTGACTTTCTGTCCTCAAACGGAGCCTTTTTCGAGGAAGCATATCGTATCGAACCGTATATTGCTCTCTACGATGTTGAACACGCCATTGAACAGGGTATTGATGTGTGGGTGGCTCGGGTAACAGATAATGATAAAGCCTGCGTCCAATTGGAAATCTTGGCGGAAAAGTACTCCTCGAATGCGCTTAAAACATATGGGAATAATCCGGAGCTGTTATCGATCATGTTATTGACCACAATCGAACTTTGGATCGCGCTTGACAAAGTTGCCATCCATGAAGTACCCATACTCGCGGACTACTCTCCTGAGGTTCCCACAAGTCTTTTTGAAGGTCTGTTATTTTGCAGAAAGGGGCACTTCGATCGTTTTCGCCGTGCACATCAGTATCTATTCGATCGTCACTCCTATTGCAAGCATGGGTGGTCAGTGTTTTCCCAGGCAGACAGTTTCGCTGTCCGTTTCTACCAAAAGTCCAAACATCTTCAACGTCTAAAGACTCTGATCGAGGGTAAAGCTAAAGACGATGCTTGCGAAAAGGTTGCCGAGCTCAAAGGAGCCAACGCCAGTCACGCCAAGCTTAAGCAAAAGGCCGCCCAGATTGATCACGAGTATGGCATTAGCCGATATGGCAACGAATATCATGCAACCCACTGCACCAAATGCTACTACGAAAAAAAACTTGGGTCAATGTATATTAATGTTCACGAGTGGCCGTTGCCGGCACGACAGGTCCATGCTGAAGCTGTCGTGTTCGAGTTAGATTGTCCGATTTCCTTCAACATGTGGCGCTCCGCAACGTTCCATCTCTTGGTCGATCTCTGCACTCCGTCCTTTGAGCCAAAACATCCCTTCATTCAACTTCATGAATACGCCGCACTCGATCCATACTTAGTGCAGCAGCCGAGATCACGGATTACCCTTGCATCCAACAAGAAACCAATTCTTCGCACTCATTACGGCAAAATTTCCATTCCCAACGAGCCGGAGCATGTCTGCGTCAACAATGGGTTGTCGTTATATGCTTTTGACACCCATACTGGTGTTCATGTCTCGGAGGCACTAGGCAAGCTGGATGTGAGCAGATATTG
Organism: Austroboletus festivus; assembly: GCA_038088875.1. Lineage (NCBI taxonomy): Eukaryota > Fungi > Basidiomycota > Agaricomycetes > Boletales > Boletaceae > Austroboletus > Austroboletus festivus. The sequence goes on along the minus strand of JBBPJU010000083.1, from coordinate 25,284 downwards.
CACACACCAGCTTCCAAGCGGACTATATCGGAACCTGCAAAGATATGTCGATGGCACCACTCATACATCGAATGAAGTACTGGCCAACCAGTCCAACTGCCACAAGGATCTTTTAATCCATGAATTCATCGCTTTTGGGCACTTGCGCAGCGGTGGTCTGCTTCAGTGGCTCAACATCTTGCGAGAGCTTCGCGCTCGATCGTTGAGTTTTCATCGTCACGAGGTCCATTTTCTGTTGGTTCAGACAGTGTCTCAAGTCGGACCGCTTGCAGATATGGAGTTTACATGGCATCGGGAGTTACAAGAGCCTCCCTTCTATATTGCACTCCTAGAAGAACTCGAGAGCCTTCTCAGGGATGTCGAAGCAAATTGGCTTGAAGCAACTACGATGGATACTATTTCCTTCCTCCTCCGTCGTCTACTTGTGTCGAGAACTGATGAATCTATCTCACAGAGAGCATATCAACTTCTCCGTGATGTGCGAAACAAGGTATTTTTGTGGATAGAAGAACTGTCAGTTAAACTCGCGAAAGCACCGGGAGACGAGGAATTCCGTGGAATTTTGCGGGATGCTGCAGCTATTTGTAGAAGCACGTTTGACGTTGATTCTTCCATCATCTCAAATCTCCTTCGTACAGCGGAAGATCTCAAGGTTTTTATTTCTTCCGCTATCTTGATTTATCACCATACGCCTGCAAACATTTCCTCTCTCTCCGTTTACTCGCAGTTGCTTCTTGATCGCAACCGGCGTCTCTCCCTTGCTCTTGAGAGTGCTGTCAGAGACGTTATTCAGGCCGACTCCGACGATCACGGTATCGACCTTGCGGTCGGTTGGGTTTGGCCTGACTATCGTCCAGGCTCGAAGTGGGTTCCAATGCGGAATCCGAACTCTCGCTGGTTCTCCTGCAAGACCGGATCGACAGTCAACCAGAATTCGCAGACAGTGCACTTCAACCTGCTTGATGGGTCACTCTTGGTCGACGGGAAGCCGCTTGGGAGGCTGCCAGATGAAATTCGGCAACACGCACTCTACAGCTCAATATTTGGTAAGGTGTGTCCGATGATGTCCAACCTAGCGTGTATTACTGACGACTTGTGCAGCAATTGCTCGAAGTGATGCCAAGTGATCTTCCAGGAATGGATTATGCATCGAGGGGCCGCATCTGCGATCATCAGGTGAGCGCGCCATCGAAGTAGGGGTGAATCTATGAGACTTAGAACATATTTATCTAGGTCTACTTTTCTCAGAAAGGTAAAGATCTCGTGATACGAGCAATTGCCAAGGACAGCTCAGATGTTATGGAGCTCGTCCCTCCAGAAAAGCTGAAGGGTGATCTACCAGTGGTGTTAATCAAACGACACGCACATTGGTTAAATCTTTCGACGTTCATCATGGAGATCCGCCCTGTTGAAAGTAGTTGGGAAAGTTCTTCGGAGAACTGGAAAGTCGATTGTACACCCGGGAAATATCGGATGTATAGAGGTCATGAGTCCCTCGTAGACATCCGAAGCAAGTCCTGGGACATGGTTTCAAACCTTTTGGAGCCACTCGACGCCCCGCAGAACCTCATTGTTACCGTGTCCCAGCAAGCAACTTACTCCGGTCAACCTTCGTCACCATTGCAGTTATCGGTCGCTTTGCCCCGCTACGGTCTTTCCTTTTACGTCGATGAGGATGGGGACCTCCAATCCCATAACATCCGGGGTATGGTTTATGACAGGAACCAGTACATTGGGTCCCTGTTTGGCTTGGTCAATCAGCTTGTCCTTCGGCCTAAGTCCAGAGGTGGTTTCAGAGCTGACGAACTCGTCTCACGATGCGTCCTAATTCCCGAAGGCAAGATCTTATTCTGGAAGGATGAACACCATGTTCGCATCGAGATCAATACATTTGAATCAGGTTCTGCCACCCCAAACCTCCAGCGGACTATGTACCAGATCTACCGAATTGATACCGACTTGGGTTGCTTGGCTGGGAACGCCAGTTTGACGAACAAGCTTTTCTGTGCCTACCTACACGCATTGACTAGCGGGTGTGGCACAGACCCACTTACGGGCAGGACGGGTACAGAGGAAGCATTATCTCTGCTGCGGTCTGCCAGTTGTTGGTCGATTATGAAGTTCGACCGTCGGGATGCGGAGCTCCTTCGTTTGATCGCATCTATATGCCCCCAACGCACATGGTACCCTCCACACCTCCAGCGGATGCAGACTGTGGACTGGCTCGACCTTCCTGTGAATTCTCAACATCACGGGTTCTACATTATTTGCAAAGCGATCAAGGAACACTATGAAAGAGTCCAGCTGTTCCGCAAATCGAACACGTCTTTTAAACACTTCCCGAATCGCGACATGCACCTGCTAGAACGTAGTGCTGGACGAGCTGCATATCTGTTTCCATTTGAGTTTTTGGAGGAAGCCTCCGCAGCGACCTCCGATGTTCAGTATCCCGCTAGAGATGTTCTAAAGGAGAGCTCCGGAGAGCAGCGCGCTTATACCACGGCAACCATTGTCTATCGCCGAATGGCCAGCTCAACGACCAATCAGGATATCGTACTGAACCTGTTGAATTCATGGACAAACGTGCTGCCTGGAGATGTCGGTCTGTCTCTTCAATACGAGAGATCATGGTTGTCTCCAACATTTTCCTCGATTTGGCTCAAGATGTATAACCTATTGCGAAGGAGCGGTAAAGGGAAATGGTTTCAGTTGCTCTTCTCACTGCCTGCTATGGTGTATGCTTCGCCGGAACTTGACAACCTCGTTCCACCACTAGTAGCTTTTGCCTTAAGTTCGCAGTTCGATATGGAGGACGCACCGGACCACATGGCGTATGATCTGTCAAGAGGATACGAGCCTTCTTCTGATATCTTACGTGGTTATGTTGTCGACTGCGCCCACCCCTTCGAAGACAGTCCTGAAAGTGCGGCCCCAGCAAATTTTCTAGAAAGTCCCCAGGACTTGCAAAAAAGGCAGGCCAAAATGTACAGAGATAGACGAGACTTTGATGCCAGCGCAACAGCCAAGGAGCTGTTGAAAGCTTGGCCAAGTGAGACAGCCCCACAGTGCTTACTCAGTTCTGATTTGTATGATATCGTGGAGCTAGCAGACAATGTCCAGGGTCTCTTCACTAGTTGCTATCGCAATCTCAAGTTGAAAGAGCACCTTGTTCGTGTTCAGAAAATTCTGAACACTTCGTACTCCCACGCGACCCCGGTCCCGGCTCTCCGGTACTCGTTCAATCCGTCGCAGAACCCCTCTTTTACCCCGTGGTCGTATACACCGAAACAGTTATTTTCCAGGCCTGCACCATTATTGCCGAGAATCAGTAAATTACCACTATCTCTAGTTACCACAGGCATTGACGCCCCATCCTCCGAGTCTGCGCCCCTCGATCTACTAATCGCTACGGCTGAGGCGAACGCAACAAATGAATTTCAGAAACAGTATGTCTCAGCACTTCGCGCCAGTGCGGACCGCTTTGCGCGGGAGACATTTCATGGGGATCAGGGAGCAATGAAAGTGCCTCCCGGCAAGACACTCAAGGGACATTATACTCGGTGCAGGGATAACTACATTGAGGGTCTCGAACAAGTCAAAAAAAGTCTAGGTCCGAAAAAGGAGAGCGAACTGGCTCTCGAGAAGTCTGGTCAATGGCCACGTATCACTACATATACCCTTTCTCGGTTCCTGGCATCCAAGTCACCGATCATTCTCTCTGACGATTGGAAGAGATGTCTTGTCAACTTGATTCTACTCGCCCTCGAGCTGCAACGCGCTCGAAGATTACTTCGGCTACATCTCGATAATCTTCTTGAGGAACTCTGTAGTGAACTAGATAATGAAGGCTGCGGGGGTTGGAGCCCTGAAGCACGTCCCGACTGGCTGCTGATTCAGGTAGGTTTTTCTGTACTATGTTTCTATTACCCGACTGATGCAGCGTCCCTTCCTCCCCTTAGCTGCAAGGCGACTTTCTGATTCGGCGTGTCCAAGCTGAAGTTGCCAATGAAATGATAGCACCGCGCTCGAATAGCAATACAGCCATGCAACTGAACATGGGTGAAGGAAAGTCGTCCGTGATCGTCCCTATCGTCGCCACAGATCTCGCCGATGGTGATCAACTTGTCCGTATCATCGTCCCAAAAGCGTTGACGGCCCAAATGTTTCAACTTCTTGTGGATCGCCTCGGTGGACTTGTCGACAGGCGGGTATACTACACCCCATTCTCTCGTTCAATCCAGGCCAATCATCAGAAAGTGTCCGCTCTGCGTGAGATCATGTCGGAATGCATGAGGAAGCGTGGAATTCTGGTCGTTCAGCCCGAACATGTTTTATCGCTCAAGCTGGTAAGTGTGGAGAAGCAGCTGCCTAACGAAAAGGACGTTCCATTGGCACGCCAGTTGTTCGATCTTCAGAAATGGCTTCATTCACACTCGCGAGACATTTTGGATGAGAGCGATGAAATCCTCCACGTTCGGTATCAACTGGTGTATACCATTGGCTTGCAAAAACATATGGAGGGCTCCCCTGAAAGATGGACCATCACCCAACAAGTTCTCGGTCTGGTGAATAGACACGCGTCATCCCTTCGAGATTGTTTCCCGCGCGGGGTCGAGTACGAGCAATGTCGATCCGGATCATTCCCTCACCTTCGCGTCCTGCACGCGGATGCTGGTGAACAGTTAATCCGGTGGATAGTGCAGGACATTATGGGTGGTTTGCTTCCTAGCTTTAGCTTCGGACAGCTCCGCCCACGTCTTAAGGATGCCATTCAAACCTTTATATCATGCGAGGAGGTCTCTCCCAAGACCGTGCAATCGGTACAGAACTACTCTCGGCAATCACACCTGTGGGGTGGTCTGCTTTTGTTGCGGGGCCTCTTAACTACTGGAATTCTTTTGTACGCTTTCAGGGAACGACGATGGCGAGTAGACTATGGCCTAGCGCTGTGGCGTACCATGCTTGCAGTTCCGTACAGAGCTAAAGATGTTCCAGCTCAAAGGGCCGAATTTGGACATCCGGACGTTGCCATCCTCCTGACGTGCCTATCCTATTACTACTGCGGTCTCGACGAAGGACAATTACGACTTTCATTCGAAATTTTGCTCAAACAGGACGACCCAACCTTGGACTACGGCCTCTGGGTGCGGCACTGCTCTGATGTGCCGGCAAGTCTGCAGAGTTTAAGCGGAATCAATGTCAAGTCATTGGAGCAATGGAACAAGTTTCTATTCCCATTGTTCTCGCGAAATCGGACAACGATTGACTTCTACCTCTCAAGCGTCGTATTTCCAAGGGAAGCCAAAGAATTTCCTTGGAAACTATCCTGTTCAGGCTGGGATCTGGCTGAGACAAAGGAGCGTCTACTAACTGGTGAGTCGCAAACTTGAAGGATGGATGGATGAATTGCTCGAGTTCTGAACCGGTGGCTGAGCTTCGTGCTTGCAGGATTCTCGGGAACAAATGATGGTCAATATCTATTACCCCAGGACATTACTCAACACGACCCAGACCACCAGAGAGGAACCAATGCCAAGGTTCTGTCCTATCTTCTGCAGCCAGAAAACAAGCACTACAGGTGCATGGCGCGGGAGAATGGCGAACGGCGAACAACGTACGAATTTCTTAAGGTCTTGGTTTATCAGAAACCCGAAATCCGGGTCCTCCTGGATGTTGGTGCCCAAATGCTCGATCTGCAAAACCGCGAGCTGGCAAAAGAATGGTTAGATATCAACCGGAAAGCCCTTGCTGCTATTTATTTCAATGAAGACGACGAGTTGACTGTGTGCACGAGAGACGGAAGGACACAGCTTTTCTTGCTGTCACCATTCGTGCAGCAATTAGACCAATGCATCGTATACCTGGATGATGCACACACACGTGGTACAGACATTAAGCTCCCAAGCGGATTCCGCGCTGCCGTGACTCTAGGCCCTAAAGTAACTAAAGATCGCTTGGCTCAAGGTATGTATAGCCTTATCTTCGCACACAAGTCCAACTTAGTTGTCTCATAGGTTGTATGCGGATGCGAAAACTCGGCCACGGCCATTCTATCATGTTCTTCGCCCCCCTCGAGGTTGATCGTCGTATCCGCGTAGTGGCAGGCAAAGATGAAGACCCTTCGTACGTCATTGACACAAAGGACATCCTACATTGGGCTATACGGGAAACATGCGAGGAAATCCAGCAGCGGGCGCCTCACTGGGCGCAACAGGGGACGGACCATAGAGACCGGTACATCGCTTGGGGTGACTTTTGTAGCGCTGACCAACCGTCTTCGCAAGCATTATCGAGCAAGTGGCTTCAGCCAGAAGCCAAGAAATTAGAAAGCCTCTATGCGCCCCGCGACACTTCGATCACTATCTTGCCAGCACAGTCGGACATTCGCCAACGTTGCACCGAACTTGGTGTGTCATCGCTACGAAATGTGACCATGGATGAAGAGCAAGAACGTGAAGTCATTCATGAAGTGGAGCGTGAACGAGAAGTCGAACGCCCTCAGAAGGCGCCAGCAACGAATCATTCGATTCATCCTGACGTCGTTGCCTTTATAAAAACAGGCATCATCCCCATCCAAACCAAAGCATTCCATCCAGCTTTCCACACACTCAGCGCCACATCTGCGGTGACCAACGAGGCGCATATTTGGAGTCCTTTCGTGCTGACAACAACGGACTTTAAGAAAACAGTCAGCTTGTCGGGGAATTCGAAGAAGGACAAGTACTTGCGCCCTGTGCAGTGGGTTGTTTCCACGAAAAGTAATCGCAATGGAGCGCTCGTCATTTTGAGCCCTTACGAAGTCAACCACTTGATGCCTGATATCAGGTCAAATGATTATGTCCACCTTCACTTGTATACGCCCCGCGTCACGAGGCCCATGAAACCCTGCGACGATCTTGCGTTGTATAGCATCCCTACCGTCCCCGCCGCATGGACGCCTCCGTCCTCCCTCGTGGATCAGTTGAACGTATTCGCTGGGCAGCTCTATCTAAAGGACTATGAGACGTATATTCGGTTGTGCCGATTCCTCTGCGTGTATACGAGGGACCTGGAACACGAACAGGGGATGGAGCTCGGCTGTGATGGATTCATCTCGCCCAACACTCGGCCAACGCGCTTGTGGCCCCAGACGGTGGACACGTTCCAGAATTCACAAATACCATTCATGAGGACGTTAATAGGCATTCGTAGGAAAGGCATGCGCTTTTCACCCACGCATATAGGGAAACTGCTCGATGGAGGCGTGCTTTTTGAAGACGACTTTGATTATGCCAAAGATCGTGATGTACGTTTCATTCCGTCACCTATAGCACAGTAATCGAGTGACTAATTCTTATTCCTGATAGTAATATTGCTGTACTAGTGTAATAGTAGAGTGCGACGATATGTACCGAGGTGTTTAAGTTGGGTTAGAAGACTCTTCTTCTGGTTGTATATACTACTTGGTGTAGACGATCTTGTCGCTGGTGCATAGTGACACTGTACGTTTAGTAGTACTACTTGGACTAGGACTTTCTGGCTTTGTCGCCCTTGACATGGGCAATCTAGGTTGCAACTCCGCTGCTTCTTCCTACATGAATGATGAAGTTCGCTAGGTCCTGCAACACAAAACGGTAGTACATACCTTTTGTGCATTTTGGAAGTTTGTTGACATTCCCACTAGCTGCAAGCAAGCTGAGGCTCGCTGTCAGGATCACTGCATACTGCCGGACTCGTGCTTGGGATTGGGGGCTAAGCAGAGTTGGCAAGTTTTCGAGACTATTTATATACAGCTTGTAAGTTATGCCTCGCATCGCACGCGTGTTCTCTACTGACAACGTTGTAGGTCCAAATGAGCAGACTGTTCAAACTCAGATAGCCAAATTCAGGAGACGAAGCCTTCAGTCAACGAGTATATAAATGATGAGGGTTCTCCTGCACTCAACGGCGCCCTGCATCGTTCAACTTCAAACACATTGTCGACCATCGTTCTAATGTCTCACTCTGTCCTCCATGACAAAGACCCTTGTATATTAAAATATATCATCACGCATGTGTTCTTTCCTCTCCAGCTTCCCGACGGGGATGACCACAGTATCTCAAATGATCAGGCTCTTACTGGAGCGGTTGCCTCCGCTGCACATTTTTATCGTGAACATTTCGCCAACGCCAAAGGACCCCAATGGCACGGTGTTATTGGCATGTTGGAAAATCTACGCACCACTGTCAAATGTAAAAGCTTGGATAGGTTCCGAATGATATCTCAGATTCGCGACATGAACCCAGGAGGTAAGCTTTCGAGGAACACAATATCCTAGAAACTCATTACAATTGCTTAGATATTCGTGTTTTTTTTATTCGAGCTCAAAACTCAGCAATTGTATTCAGAAAACAGGACAATTTCACCATTTTCGAGTCGTTTGAGCTATCCGCGAAGGCTGAGGATGTGATGGCTTCACAAGGAAGGCTCATCTGCTCATACCCCGGGCCGGCCATCGAAATTCCCACTGCCACGTTCGATGATGAGGCTTTTCTTTCTGAACTAGCCAACTTTCTTGTTCACATGAATAGCGATGTTCTTCCTGATGCCGCCCCTTCAAACGAAAAGGCACAGTCCACTGTCCTTGAAACCCGAGACACTACCCACCCTCGCTATATCACTGAACTGCTCACCGGAATCTTGAGAAGTGTCGGTCGCCCCACCGACATCATTCGCATTAGCAAGCGTGTGGGAGATGATGTGGTGTGGAATAACTCAGAGTTGCCATGGCGGCGTTCGTCTCTTTGGCTTCTTATACGGGTTACTCTCCAGATCACTCTAGAACGATCGACCCTCGGGCGTCAAACCTACAAGGCATTTATGCTATTCTTTATGTGCTGCATTGCGAGGGAACCCCTTTGTGCAGACCTTCCTAATGATTTACTTCAGGCCATGTCGTGCAAAATTAGCCGACGTTTGCGGAAACTTCGCACTTTTGCTCCCGAGCTGCTCTCGGGCGATGTATTACAAGTATGCACGTTACTCCGGTCGACCCTCGAGAAGAGGTGGAAGGGCGTTCAACGTTCTCAGTGTATGTCCCCACCCTGGAACCCATCACAGTTAAATTTAGCTCGAGACACGCACCTGTCACTTTTGAATTGCCATCCCTATCTTCGCAATACTCTCGCCAATCGGAGCATTAATTCTCCCTATACCCAGTTCAACCCCAAACATCATCGTCGAGGTGTGCTCGCCGACTTTCTATCTTCTAATAGTGCCTTTTTCGAGGAAGCGTATCATGTCGATCCCCGTGTTACTCTCTACGATGTCGAGCGTGCGGTGGAATTTGGTATTGATGCCTGGGTGGGTCGTGTCAAAAACAATGATGAAGCTTGTATCAAGCTGGTGACCTTGGCAAACAAATATTCTACGAGTGCGCTGAAAACATACGGGAGTAATCCAGAGCTGCTGTCGGTTATGCTGTTGACTACAGTCGAGCTTTGGGTTGCTCTCGATAAAATAGCTATCAAGAAAACTCCCATGCTTGCAGAATACTCTCCAGAAGTCCCCACGAGTCTTCTTGAGGACCTGTTATTTTGCAGAAGAGAGAACCTTGTTCGTCTTCACTCCGTATATCAGTACCTCTCTCATCGTCACTCCTCGTCAAAAAGTGGATGGTCTGTATTTTCTCCAATAGTTACTGCGGACAGCTTCGCCGTCCGTTTCTACAGAGGATCTTCACACCTCCAGCATCTCAAGACTCGAATTGAAGACGTAGCAAGGAACCAGGCTCGTCAAAAAGTTGTTGAACTGGAGAAAGCGAACGCTGGACATGCTAAACTACAACAACAAACCGCCGAGATTGACCATGAATATGGCATTAGTCGATATGGCAACGAATACCACGCATACCAGTGCAAGAAATGTCAATATGAAGCTGAGCTTAGGTCAATGGAGATCAGTGTTCACGAGTGGCCATTGCCGGCAGAGCAGCTACATGCCGAGGTAGCTGTATTTGAGTTGGATTGTCCAGCCTCCTTCGATATGTGGAGAACAGCCACGTTTCATCTCCTGGTCGACCTTTGCACTCCTTCCGTCGAGCCAAAGCCTCCCTATATCCAGCTCCATGATTATGCTGCACTCCGGCCTTACTTTGTGGAACGTCCTGAGTCGCGCGTCACCCTCGGCTCCGAAAGGAAACCATTTGTCCTCACACATTATAGCAAGACGTCTATTCCCACATCTCGGGAACGGGTGTGTCTTAACAACGGGCTGTTATACTATGGTTTCGACAGCCATGCTCGTATTCCCGTTTCAGAAGTGCTAGACCACCTCGATATCAGGCAACATTGCACCTACCAACTTCACGGGTCATATCAAAGCCTGCAGAAATATGTCGATAGTACTCTACACACGTCCAACGAGGTCATCGCAGATCAATCCGACTGCCACAAGGATCTTTCGATTCATGAATTCATTGCGTTCGGGAACCTGCGCAGTGGCAGTTTACTTCAGTGGCTCAACATCTTGCGAGAGCTTCGAGGTCGTTCTCTGAGTTTCTATCGTCACGAGGTTCATTTTCTGTTGGCCCAGGCAGTCTCTCAAGTTGGCCCACTTAAAGATAAGGAGTGGACGTGGCATAAAGAATTGTACGAACCCTCCTTTTGCCACGCACTTCTAGAGGAGCTTGAGAGCCTTGTCCATGATGTCGAAGCAAACTGGCTGGAAGCAGTAACAATGGATACTATCTCTTTCCTTCTCCGTCGCCTGCTCGCGTCGGGCCCTGAGGAAGCTATATCTCGGAATGCCTGCGAAATTCTTCGTAGTGTGCGCAGCAAGGTGTTCTCCTGGACAGAAGAACTATCAGAAAAACTCGTGAAAGCGCCAGGTGATGAAGAGCTCCGTGGGTTTTTGCGGGATACCGCCATTATTTGTCGGGGCACGTTTGATGTTGATCCTTCCATAATTCCCGAGCTGCTTCACTCGGCGGAGGATATCAAGGTTTTCACTTCTTCTGCTATATTGATCCGCCACAACACCCCTGCCAACGTCTCTTCCCTCTCCGCTTATTCGCAGTTGCTCCTTGATCGAAATCTATACCTCTCCCTTGCTCTCGAGAGCGTCGCAAGAGACATTATTCATGCAGATTCCAGTGATGAAGGTATTGACCTTGCGGTCAGCTGGGTTTGGCCCGATTACCGTCCAGGCTCCAAGTGGACCTCATTACGGAGTCCGAACTCACGCTGGCTTTCTTGTAAGACCGAATCGACGGCCAATCAGAGTTCACAGACGGTACATTTCAACTTGCTTGATGGGTCACTTCTTGTGGACGGGAAACCACTTGGGAGGCTTCCGAGCGAAATTCAGCAGCATAGTCTATATATCCTAATATTTGGCGAGGTATGTGTTACATTCCCCAAGATGATGCGGGCTACTGACGTTCTGTCCAGCAAGTGCTCGAGGTGGTACCAGGTGATCTCCCGGGGATGGACTACGCAACAAGGGGTAGGGTCTCCGATTATCAAGTGAGCATACTTTAATAGGATACATCTTGAGACTCAGATAATGGCCCAGGTTTACTTTTCTCTTAGAGATAAGAATCTAGTGATACGAGCGATAGCCAAGTGCAACTCGGAAGTCGTCGAGCTTATTCCTCCAGAAAAGCTGGAGGGCGACCTACCGGCGATCTTGATCGAAGGGCATGCTCACTGGCTAAACCTTTCATCGTCCGTCATGGAGATCCGTCCCCTTGACAACCTTTGGGAGAGTTCGTCAGAGAACTGGAGGATGGATTGCACCCCTGGACGATGTCGCCTGCACAGGGGTCAAGAGTTTCTTGTAGACATCCGAAGCAAGTCCTGGGAGATGGTTTCAAACCTCCTACAGCCACTGGACAGTCCACGGAATCTCGTCATAACTGTTTCTCCCACCGACCCCAACCAACCTTCGTCGTCGTCACAGCTATCTGTCGCTCTACCCCGCTACGGCCTTTCCTTTTACGTCGATGAGGATGGTGATCTCCAATCACACAACATTAGGGGAATGGTCTATGACAAGACCCAGTACATCGGTACTCTGTTTGGCTTGGCTAATCAGCTTGTCCTTCGACCAAAATTCATAAAGGGAACTAATTCTGACGAGCTTGTCCCGCGTTGTGTCCTGATTCCCGAGGGCAAGATTTTATTTTGGAAAGATGGACATCATGTTCACATCGAGATCAACACCTCTGGTTCTGCCCTTCGCCGGATCGCCTACCAGATCTATAGAATAGATACCGACCTGGGATGCTTGGTTGGGAACGCTAGCTTGACCAACAAGTTTTTCTGTGCCTACCTGCATGCTCTGAGTAGCGGGTGCAACACCGACCCACTGACAGGCAGGACGGGTACCGAGGAAGCGCTGTCTCTGCTACGGTCTGCTGGCTGTTGGTCGATTATGAAGTTCAGTTCTCGGGAAGCCGAGCTTCTTTGTTTGATCGCATCCATATGTCCCCCACGCACCTGGTATCCTCTACATCTTCAGCGGATGCAGACCGTGGATTGGCTCGACCTTCCCGTGAGTTCTCAGCATCACGGGCTATACATCGTTTGCAAAGAAATCAAGGATCATTATGAAAGGATTCGGTTGTTTCACGAGGGTCAATCGAGCACATCATTTGAAGATTTTCCGTGCCGCGACGACCAGCTGCTAAAGCGCAGTGCAGGACGTGCTGCATATTTATACCCACCCGAGTTCTCCGAGAAACCTCCCACGACGCTCGATGTCCCTTATGTGGCCAGAGACGTAGTGAAGGACAACTCGGGAGAACATCGCGCTTATACCGCCGCAACCGTTGTCTACCGTCGCATACCCAATTCAACAACCAACAAGGACATTGTACTGGATTTGTTGAAATCATGGAAGGATACAGTGTCTGGGAATGCTGCTCTGTCTTTGCGATATGATAAATCGTGGTTGTCTCCAAAACTCTCATCGATTTGGCTCAAGGCGTATAATCTCTTACGAGGGAGTGGTGAAGGAAAATGGCCTCAATTACTCTTTTCACTACCCGCCATGGTGTATGCTTCACCAAAACTTAGCGACCTTGTTCCCTCGTTGGTAGCCTTCGCAGTGGATTCGCAATTCCGTCTGGAGGATTCCCCGAACCACGGCACTTACGAGTTGTCAAGAGGTTATCGACCTTGCTCTGACACCTTACGCGAATATATTTCCGATTGTTCCCGCCCATTCGAGGGTAGTCCCGAAAGTGCCGCTCCAGCAAAACTTAAAGAAAGCCCCCAGCACTTACAAAAACGGCGGGCCCAAATGTACAAGGACAGGCGAAATCTTGATACCGATACAACGATCGAGCAGTTTTTGAAGGCTTGGCCATGCGAGACACCGCCACGGTGCTCACTTAACCGCAATCTATATAATATCGAGGAGCTAACATCCAATGTTGAGAGACTATTCGCTATCTGTTATCGCAATCTCAATCTTAAAGAGCACTTCACCCGTGTTCAGAAGATTTTGAATACTTCATACTCCCATGCGTCCCCTGTTCCCACTTCCCGGTACTCTTTCAATCCCTCTCTGAGTGCCCTCACTTCGACCTCGTGGTCTTATGCCGTTGACAAGTTATTCTCGAGACCTGTACCATCGTTACCTACAGGACATGCTTTGCCTCGGTTTACCTCCGGCATCGACAATGCGTCGCTCTCCGGACCTGTGTCTTTGCATCGACTAATTGCCACAGTCGAGGAGAGTGCAATAAATGAATTCCAGCGAAAATATGTCTCGGCTCTCCGCACCAGCGCAGAATGCCTCAATGGGGAGATACCCCTTGAAAATCAAGGAGTAACAAAATTACCTACCACCAAGGCACTTAAGGGACATTATGCTCTGTGCAGGGCCAGCTACATTGAGGGACTCGAGTATCTCATAAAAAGTTTAGGTCCAAAAAGGGAAAGCGAACAGGCTCTCGAGCAATCTGGCCAATGGCCACGTATCACTGCACTCGCCCTCTTTCGATTCCTCGCATCCAATTCCCCTGTCATCCTCCCCAACGACTGGAAAAAATCTCTCATCAAGTTAGCTTTGCTTGCCGTTGAGTTGCAGCGAGCTCGAAGATTACTCCGACTACATCTCGATGACCTTCGTGAAGAGCTCTGCAGTGAGTTAGAGAACGAAGGTTGTGAAGGCTGGAATCCAGAAATGCATCCAGACTGGTTGCTGATCCAGGTGCGTTTCCCATGAGACAGATGTATGCCACGGACTGAATTCGAATTTCTTGTTCGTCTCAGGTGCAAAGCAACCTCCAGATTCGTCGTGTTCAAGCTGGGGTCGCCAAAGATATGATAGCGCCTCAGTCGGGCAACAATACAGCCATGCAACTCAACATGGGCGAGGGGAAATCATCCGTGATCGTCCCTATCGTCGCCGCAGATCTCGCTGATGGCGATCAACTTGTCCGCGTGATTGTACCAAAAGCATTAACGGCTCAAATGTTTTACATTCTTGCAGATCGTCTCGGTGGAATCATCAACAGACGAATATATTACGTTCCATTCTCTCGCTCCATCCAGCTTGATCATCAGAAGGTGGTTGCCCTCCGGGAAATCATGTCAGAATGCATGAAGGAGCGTGGAATTCTAGTCGTCCAGCCTGAGCACATACTATCCCTCAGGCTCGTAAGTGTAGAGAAGCAGCTGCCTGAAGAAAAAGACACTCAGTTGGCGGATATGTTACTGAGCCTTCAGAGGTGGCTGCATTCACACTCGCGAGACATTTTGGACGAGAGCGACGAAATCCTTCACGTTCGGTATCAATTGGTATACACCATTGGTCACCAGAAACACATGGAGGGTTTCCCTGAACGATGGACTATTACCCAACAGATTCTCGGCCTTGTGAATAAACACGCACCTTCTCTTCGAGAACTCTTCCCGCTTGGAGTTGAGTATGAGCATGGTCCATCCGGATCATTCCCTCACCTTCGCATCCTGCATACGGACGCTGGCCAGCAACTCATCTCATGGATAATACAAGACGTTATCGACGGTGTGTTGTCCAACTTTAGCTTTGGACAACTCCGCCAACGCCTCAGGGATGCGATTAAAACCTTCATATCGTGTGAGGAGGTACCTCCTAAGAAAGCGCGATTGGTACGGAACTATTCTCAACAAACACCTCTATGGGCTGGTCTGCTGTTACTGCGGGGCCTCTTGACCAAAGGCATTCTTTTATATGCATTCAGGGAGCGACGATGGCGAGTAGACTATGGCCTTGCACCATGGCGTACCATGCTTGCAGTTCCGTACAGAGCCAAAGACGTTCCCGCGCAAAGGGCCGAGTTTGGTCATCCCGACGTTGCCATCCTTCTGACGTGCTTATCCTATTACTACTGTGGTCTCAATGAAGAACAACTACGACTTTCATTCGAAATTTTGCTCAAACAGGACGACCCAACCTTGGACTTTGGCCTCTGGGTGCGAGACTGCTCTGACGTGCCAGCGTGTCTGCAGAATTTGAGCGGAATCAACACCAAGTCTTCAGAACAGTGGAACAAGTTTCTATTTCCTCTGTTTTCACGCAATCGGGAAACGGTCAACTTCTACCTTTCGAGTGTTGTATTTCCAAGAGAAGCTAAAGAGTTTCCTTCGAAATTATCATGTTCAGGTTGGGATCTGGCTGAGAAGAAGAAGCACTTGCTCACCGGTAAGTCCGCTGAGTAGAAGGGAATAGCTAGTTGTTCACGTTCGTTAATCCGACTATGCTTGCAGGGTTTTCAGGAACAAATGATGGTCAATATCTATTACCCCAGGACATTATTCAACGCGACCCAGACCATCAGCGAGGAACCAATGCCAAAGTTTTGTCCTACCTACTTCGACAAGAAAACAAGCACTACATGTGTGTAACACACGAGAACGGCGAACGACCCACCACGTATGAATTTCTCCAGATCGTGGTTTCCCAAAAACCCGAGATCCGCGTGCTCTTGGACATCGGCGCCCAAATGCTCGATCTGCGGAATTACCAAGTGGCCGAGGCGTGGCTACACATCAATACACATGCTCTTGCCGCAATTTATTTCAATGAAGAGGATGAATTGACTGTATGTACCCGAGACGGGAGTATCCAACTCTTGCTTTCGTCGCCATTCGCGCAGCAGTTGGACCAATGCGTCGTATATCTCGATGATGCGCACACACGCGGTACAGATATTAAACTTCCAAGTGGATTCCGTGCTGCTGTCACACTTGGCCCGAAAGTTACGAAAGATCGCTTGACTCAAGGTATGTACAGCTTATAGTGCTGCTTCGTAGGCGAATTTCGTCACGCCATTCTAATTGCCCGTCAATTACAGGTTGTATGCGGATGCGGAAGCTAGGTCATGGACATTCTATCATGTTTTTTGCACCCCTTGAAGTGGATCGACGTATTCGCACTGTGGCTGGAAAGGACAAAGACCCATCATATGCTATCGACACGATAGACATCCTACATTGGGCCATACGAGAGACATGCGATGAGCTTCAGCGGCGCGCTCCTCATTGGGCACAACAAGGGATGGACCATGAAGATCGGTTTAGTGCTTGGACCAGGTTCTGCAGAGATCAGCTGTCCCCGGAAGCACTGTCAGACAAGTGGCTCCAGCCAGAAGCAAAGAGACTGGAAGATCTCTATGGGCCCCGCAATACATCTAATTCAGCTTTGTTATCCGTCCCGGGTATTCACCAACGCTGCGTTGAACTTGGGGTCTTGTCTCTGCGCGATGTGAGCATGAATGAAGAACAAGAGAGAGAGGTTATTCATGAAGTCGAGCGTGAACGGCACGTGGAACGTCCCCCGAAGGCACCACCAGCCAGCCATTCAATCCATCCTCATGTCATTGCCTTTGTAAAGACGGGTATCATCCCCGCGAACACCAATGCATTCCGTCCAGCATTCCAAACCCTTAGCGCGACTTCTGCGGTGACCAACGAGGCACACATTTGGAGTCCTTTTGTGTTTGTTACCACGGACTTCCGGAAAACAGTTAGTTCTCCAGGAAACAAGGACAATTACTTGCGCCCCGTCCAGTGGGTCGTTTCTGCGAAGAGTGATCAAAACGAAGCGCTCGTCATTTTGAGCCCTTACGAAGTCAACCACCTGATGCCTGATATCAGATTGAGCAAGAATGTTCACCTCCACCTGTATACAGCCCGCGTCACCAGGTCCATGAAATCATGTGACGACCTTGCGCTGTATACTATCCCTGCTGTTCCTGCTAGATGGAAATCCCCATCGTCACTTGTGGACCAGTTGAACATCTTTGCTGGGCAACTTTATCTGACGGACTACGAGACATATATCCGACTGTGTCGGTTCCTTTGCGTTTATACAAGGGATCTGCAGAACGAGAAGGAGATCAACGTCGGTTGTGATGGATTCATCTCGCCCAACGCTCGCCCAACGTGCTTGTGGCCTCCGACAGTGGACACGTTTCAAAACTCGCCCATGAGTTTCGTGAGGACGTTGATAAGCCTTCGTAGGAAAGGCATGCGCTTTGCACCGACGCATATGGGGAAACTGCTCAATGGAGGCGTGCTTTCCGAGGACGACTTTGATTATGCCAAAGATCATGATGTACGTTTTATTTCACTCTGGGTCAATAGTTAAGTGATTTACTCACGTGTATTCCTGCCAGTAATCCTGCTATCATGAAATATGTCGATGCCAAGGACCATAATAGAGCGTGTAAGGATCATCAGTGGAGGGTTAGATCTTGGAGTCGTGGTCCATAGGTCATACTACCTCACATGTACAATACTCTGATATGTGGCCAGAAAAGTGAATTCAGCTCTGCCATCAAATGGGGTTGATGATCGACTTTCGGCTAGATTGGATATATATATATGGTTCAAATCGTGGACATGCAAATCACAATCTCAAAAAAAAAGGGATTTGGCCATCCTAGCCTAGGACAGCATGAATTTTTGTACAGATCGCTCGGACATTTTCCCGTGCTATCACCACCCTCTGCAACAGTGCAATAGACGACCATTTATGTCCTCGTCTTGGCGGGAAAGAACCTGGAAAGCTCCGCAAAGTTCCGCCGCGAACTTACAACATGAGAAGGCTTCGTTTCCCGTCATGTTCCATCAAGATCTGAAACGGCGGGTTTCGTGAATCATATATAACCAAATATCAAAAAATGGCCCCTGTTGGCTCTGACGATCTCGTGTAAACTTGAAAGCGGGGAACATGGCAACGTGCACACATAAAGTAAGAGCCAAAAGGACCACGAATTATAACAGATTGGAAACGAGATAATCAACCTATATCAAGGTACAGTAAAAATAGTATGTATCATAACGTCACACACGGGGATGCCGATGCCGTTTATTGATTCCACATGTTCTTCGGCAACAAGCGGCCCACCCACAGTGTCAACCCGACCATAACCATCATCAACCAATACGCAAGTGTGCCACCCAGGATGTTTTTCTCGATACTTAGCGAAAGCGCAGAGTTGACGGCCGTAGGTCCGATAATACGCACGAAACAGACAAACGTCTGCGCAAGGCCATTCGTTGCGCCAATCGACTGCTTGTTCGGCGCAGCAGCACCTATGAACATGATCGTGATTTCTGAACAAAGATGCGGTATGAGATGAGGAATCTAGTCATCACAGCGAGACTCACCGAAAGCAAAATGAATGAATATAAGCAAGAGCCTCTGCAATCCCACAAGGAACCAAACGGGGTAGCCTAAACCATATGCACGTGCAACAGCATTGATCGTAGGGAACAAACCTATCACAGGGATGCACAGAGAAACGGTGGCCAAGTACATGGTTTTGGCTCCAAGCCAGTCATGCATTGGAGCAAAGAATATGCACTGAATGATACCGCCTGGTATTCCAAAGAGTGCTATGATGGTTCCGATTGCGGGCGGATCGAGGTTGAGACCACCTGATTCAATGGGCATCGCATAAAAGACCGGGGATATAGAGCCAAAGGCAATATCAATGAGGGCGAGCGTGGCATAGCCTCCGGCAGCAATCAGAACTGGGCGCGTCAGAAGGGCTCGAAGGGGTAGCTGCGCATCAGTTGCTTCCGGGGCTGAGTCGTCATGCAGGAGTCTACGAGTCTCTGCGTCCGAGGAATCCTTCGTCGTCCCACCGAAAAGATACTGCCTTAGCGACATTTGAGGTTTCGTGGACTGTATGAAAGCAAACAGTGAGTGCCATTCTCCCTCATTCAAACCAGCTGACGCACCTCTCTCAAGAACACAAATGCGATAAACCATACAAATACAGTGATAGATGCGGAGATCACACAGGGTAGAAAGTATGGGTATTCCTTGAGGAACGCAGAGTTCCCAAAGACGTCAGGAAACCGATCCGCAGGCCTGGATAGAGGCCCGCCAATAAGTGGCCTCGAAATTTTACTTAGTTCCAAAGAATGGATACATCGCCCGCGACAAAAACTTACCCCACTGTCAGGCCCAAAGCCGCCGTCATCGGTAGGATAGTATATGCATAGGCAATATTCGTTGGATCTGTGATATCGATTATCATACTTTTTATCACGCCGTTGGTCCCATCGAGGGCAGCATTGAGACATCGGCTAAAAATGCAAGTGATCCATCATGTACTTCCAGAAGGTGTGACATGCCAAAGATGTTCATACCTGAAGACCAGACCCCCAAATGTCTTTGACAATCCAAAGCACCACATTGATAGTGCCAACCCGAAGAGGCCAATCAAAAGTACGGGTTTGCGGCCAATCTTGTCTGATAGACGGCTCCAGTGAAGGGCTGTGCACGCCTCGGTTAAATAGTACGCCGAATGCTAAGTATCCACCACTTCAGAAACAAAAAGGTGCGGGCTTATAAGGAACATGTGTCACAAACCAGAAGTCCAACATAGTATCCCACTCGAGAGTCTTTTCCGTCCGTAATACCAATATCCTTTATTAACTATAGGAAAAATAGAAAGCGACTGAGTATCTGTGGGGAACAAGTCATACCTGAGGGAGGAACGGAGTCATGACATTTGCCGTTATTGCCTCTGAGATTCGTAGTAATAATACTAAAGAAAATTGACGCCAAGGAAGAGGTGTCCTGTGCAATGTGGGATTTGTTTCCTGAGGACATTGAGACTGGTCCATCAAAATGGGAGTCTCCTCGACGTCGTCATGCATGGACATGATGGTGTTGACGTGGCGCTAGTTGTGCCACTGGAAAACCAAGGTGAGAACGCGCTGGCTCACCGGCTTATCTGATAAAAGAGAAATGCGTGAGAAGTTGAGAATGCTGATTAAGTAAGACGATCCCCAGTAATCGGGTTAGGGGTTTTCCGATGATTACCAATCCTCTCGTCACATCACAAGCCATCACGTTTTCTGATAATGTTTCTTATCGACCTATCCGAAAACGAATATCTCTGACCAGAGAGCTTGCCTTTTCCTTCGCTCTTGTCACTAGTAGTAGTGGTGACATTTTTGCACAGCTCTCCGCTTGAAGGGCTGGTGGAAGCAACGAAACGTCTTGAGCATTTGGAAAAACAAGATTCAGAAACTAAACGACAAGCAGTCGAGTTTCCTCGCCACCTGGTCCGATCGCTTGGAAGGTGCATCGACATCACTTTGAGAGAAAGCTAGCTGAGGCAACGAACGAGTACTTGCGGTAGCTTCGAGTTCTGACGTCGTTTGCTAACACACCGGTAAGAGATCGAAGATGGTCATGATCATATTTGGAATCATTTCCGACCAACTGGAGACTTCAACCATTACCTCGAGCGACTTACCGTTTCAAGTATCCCGGTAGCGATATTAGTGAGATGAGGCACCATTCCTTTCATTCCCCCTGCGGAATGACCAACTCACCGCACGTGTTCTGACAACGTTACCATGTTTAGAAACGATCGTCAAGCGAAATTGATGGAAGAATCAGTGTCGCTGGTCGTTTCTGCATTGGGGATTCGGAATTACTGATTTGTCTTTGCTAAACGATGGATAAAGACAAGTATGGGACCGCACCGGGATCCCAGATGTTCCATGTTCACTCAAACACCGAGCGTTGCCCAAGGCTAGGGTGCACAAACGCACATTTTGAAACCATTTTTGTAGGACTCAAGGCTCTGCATGACGTTTCGGTTCTTCGGATGAGCTCTTTCAGAGTGGATAGATCGCGATGAGTAGGATTATCGAGGGCTACAGGCGCAGATCTTGATTAAGCCACAAGAAGTTGGTCTTGAAGGGCGGGGTTTATGACAAGAGGACGCAGCCGCCTCACGCTTGCCGGTTGAAACCTCTGGCGATATCCTGAGTGTCGTGGATACGCCCCCAAACAACAAAAAGAGTGTGTGCAGTAATGTCTGTCAAGCCGTTGGACGATAAAATCATTTACATTTTCTCAGTTCTTTACAGACTTGCTTTTCGTGCCTGTCATGAATCTCGTGATTCGTATGCCAATCTCCAACAGACACCACTCACATTATCACCTGATCGATCGACTATAAGTTGCAGTCCCATCAGGACTTATGGCATGGGATACAGGATGCCTGGACGCGTCTACACCACCATGGTCTTAAATGGCAGGTCGTATCATAACGGGTTGCACCATGGAACAACGCCCTCGTGGACGCGCGGACTCCCTACCGTGAAACCCGAGTTTCAGAACACCTGACGGATTACAACTCCTTTTTTCGGAAACAGACCCGACTCACTTTGGCATCCGCAATCGCGGTGCGTCATTATGGCTCTGCGCCGCATGACTTCTGAATGCAACAGATTCACGTGCATACAGTCTATGCTCGTTTAAAACACACGTGATATCGATATCGATATTCCTGACGTGCCTGGTGGCACCTGACACATATCTGATCAGTCGGACAAAAGTAGTATACTCACTTCGACGCCATCGTGCCACTGCGCCACCATGTCAAACCCTGGGCATCTTAGTGCCCCCACCAATGACGACCTCACGCAGCTGGAGGTGCAGATCAACAGGATGACACAAGAGCAAACCTATCTCGAAACGCAAATCAATGAAAAGACGCGAAAACGGGAGGATCTCGAGAAGCAGATCAAGGCCAAAACGCGGGATCACGCACGTATGCTGCGCAAGGCTGCCGAGCGCCAGCAACAAGAGCGTGAATATAAAGAGGCGGAAGAATTGGCACGCAGATTGTTTAAGAGACGTGAGCGCAAAAAAAGAGCCGATGCTAAAATGAGGAAAAGGTTGCACGAGGCTGCGGTGGAGGTGGGTGGTCTTCGTTAAGTAGTATACACGGGTGGAGGCTAACGATGGACCTATGTAGGTTAACAGGAGCGTTCCCCAGATGACGCAGAAGATGCCGATCAAGTGCTGTCACTGCGCGACACATAACCTGGTGTGCTGGAAGTACGCCACGACGACGACCAAGGCATGTAGCACATGCACGCTGTCACACGTAGCATGTAGTCTAGTTGCTGGACGAACAAGTAAACCGCGCAAGAATGACCATGTGGCGAAGAAGGTGCCAATCCAGGTACCAGTGGTAGAGATCCCAGTCAGGAGGACGTCGCAGCAGTCAGATGTCCTTGGGAAGATGGCAAGGGATATCCAGAAGATCCAGCAGGTGATTGTCGAGATGATGGTGAGGGACCTGAAACAGAAGTAGAAGAAAGGAACAAAGATGTATGTGAAAGCTTGTCAAATCAACATATAGTGTCCCGCTGTGGTTGTATCGCGCCCCCTATTTCTTGGTCGAGTGAGCTTGACCAACTGACAACATCGACCGACTTTTACTTTGAAATTAAGCGTGTTGCCATTGCAAACGCGGCCGATCTCGTCGCTTGCAAAGGAGGATCTACCAAGATAACAGACGTTGCGATCGCCTTCATCTTTGCATACATCAGCTCGGCATGTTCCCAAAAGCCAGTCTGGTTGCGAATCGTCAGCTTCCTTATCAATGGGCATACCGGGAGACTATCCAATCTTGGGTAGCTTTAGCATCTGATGTGCATGAGCAGATGGCATGTAACCTATAGAAGTAGTTAGTCCACTTGTTGAAGAGGTGTTAAACCTCCGGGCTGGATATATTGAGGGCATTTTGCCAGTGAACTGTCCAACGCCGGCGTGTAGGCCGATTGAACCACATTTCCCAAGCGTCGTAGGTGACACCGAGACCGAGTACATCACAATCACAAACCAAACAGGGCATGCCTCAGTGCTTGAAGTGCGAACGAGTACTGCTGTACCCTTTTTTAGCTTGTTCTGATGTCCCCACCCTCGTCTCACGATAGTCAAACTTGAATTGTGTTCATGATCCACTGATGAGATGACAACAGCCGACGGTGGCAGTAGACAAGAATTGGAACTCGAGCAATTCGCTTCCGGGCTTGGACGAGCGTCTCCTCGTTACCCTCCAACCACCATCATCACCTCCACCACCATGAACGCGTTCCGTACCCGCCTCAATCTACGTCAAGTCGTCGTTTCTTACGCCCCAGACTGGTGAGTGGCCTCGATTGTTGCGAGGTGGATGGATTCTGATTCGTTTGGCGTTACGCAGGATCATCACGTTTGTCTTGTGGTAGGTATCCATGTCGTGTGCGTGTGGCAATACCCTGACAATCACCTTCAGGTCGATCTTGTACATTATCAGCCACCACGTTGATGGGTTCAAACGTCAATTTTCGCTTTCGGATACCTCGTGAGTCTTTGTTGTCTGACGTGTTCACGGCGTCCTCAAGCTTGACCCATATGCACTAGTATCCAATATCCGTCAGTTCCTGTTCACTTCCAGCCATATGTTACTTTTTCTGACTTTGTTGCAGTTACGCAACCGACCAGCGTGTTAGCGTAAGTCATTCCATGGTCTCCGTCATACCCGTTCTGATCGAGATGCACAGTCAGAATTACTCTTTGTTCTCTCCACTGTGCTTCCCCTTGGTGTGCAAATCGTCCACAATGGAATGTTCGTCCGGTCGTGGTGGGATCTCCATCATAGTACTCTCGGACGTGCGTCATTTCTCACGTGTCTCGAACATCTCGTTTGACCGCTTGTCCAGTGAGCTTGTCGACCACCATTACTGGCGCCATCACGCAGCTCGTCAAAGTCGCCGTCGGTCGCCCTCGTCCTGGTGCGTTGCGCGTGTTTTGGACACATCCTTTTTGTCCCATATCTCGTAACTTATTCCAATACTCATTTTAACAGATCTCATTTCGCGTTGTCAGCCAATGCCAGGCTCCCAGGATCCTCAGTGGGGTCTCTCGACGGTCGACATCTGCACGCAAACGACGAAACATATCCTCGAAGATGGCTGGCGTAGCTTCCCGAGCGGCCATTCCAGTTGTACGTCTGTTTTGCATTGTCTGTACGGTCCAGAGGATGAGAAATTCATTCAACATCATAGTGTCCTTTGCCGGGCTTGGATTCCTTGCGTTCTATCTAGCTGGCAAGCTCCACTTGTTTGATACCCGTGGACACAGCGTAAGCAGAAACCCCTCGAACTCATGCAATAGAATACTCGGACTGACTCCCCACGTAGAGCAAGGTGTGGTTGTTCCTTGTACCCCTCGGACTCGCCTCTTGGGTAGCACTCTCACGCACTATGGATTACCGACGTACGTCCTGCACTATGCCACCGAAAGTGGTTCTTATTCTCATTTATTTTCAAAGACCACTGGCAAGACGTACTCATCGGGTCCGCACTTGGCCTTGGTGTCGCCTATTTTTCGTACAGGCAATATTACCCTCACCTCGCTTCCAAGACGGCGCATGTCCCATTCACGACACGCTTTGAAGAGGTGGTGCATGACTTGGAACATGGAATTACCACGTTCAGAGACGGCGATACTGATGAGCACGAGGAGGCAGAGTTGATCGGCGGGAGCAGGAAACCTCAGCGTGATGTCAGTTGAATGTTTCCCAAGGGTTGAATGGATCAATATTGCATCGCCAGGATGGCCATGAAGGGTAGAAATGTATGTCTAATGCTATAGCTCGGAAAACTAAAGAGCGAGCACACGGACACGTATAGTGGTCACTCCTTTTTCGCTGCCCGTTTAGAGTAGATCATGTCGGTAAATGGCCTGGGAACGAATCAGCGACCGACAGAGAAGTACCCGAATACAACATACCCTTCAAAGCGCAAGGCGATAATGTACACGACGTAAACGTACAGCGTGATCAACACACCAGCTGGACGTTCATACCTGCCAAACGACGGTCGACTGAGCGTGGAGGAAAACTGAACAAAGCCATGGCGCTTACCACAGTGCAGTCGCAGTGAAACACAGTGTGCTGCCGACATACATTGGGTCCCGTAATACGTTGAATGGGAAACCCTCCACGCGGTGATCCATCA